>LPNX010698387.1:643508-758622 GCA_001517045.1 Pseudotsuga menziesii
TAGTTTTGAGAGTTAGATGGTAATGAAGGTAATATCAAAACAATTATTTTGAAATCGAGAAGGTCGATTTCCTTTCCTAATTTGAATTAACCAATTCATAATGCATCTTCATCAATTTCAACAATGTGACAAAAGTAAACAAATCCTTTACATATCAGATTTGATGATGACAACAACACCAATGATGATAATGTTCAGAGTTGAGACTTTAGATTGCTCTTTTTATTTTGCTTTTGTTTAATTAAGGGTTACTAATATTATTATTTTAATAATTTTTTAGGGTTTTTAAAAACATTCAAAGCTTATTAAGAAGTCAACTCCTTTTTAATCTAAATGTCTAAAAATGTATCATCTCATTTATCTAGTTAAAATATCGATTTAAGTTAAAGTGACATAATGGATTAATTATGATTGCTTCATATATATGATTATCAATACAAATAAAATAAGAATAACAATATGATTAATAAAGAAATGACGTTTTAATAAGTTAGTAGTTTGAGTTGGAGTCTTATAGACATTAAGTTCACCATGGAGTTGGAAGAGAATGGAAGCATTCCATTCCTAGATGTAATCGTTACCAAGAAGCAAGATGGAACTCTTGGACATAAAGTCTCTATGAAGAAAACCAACTTTAAAAACTAACTTCATGCAGACTCACATCCCCAACCTTCTTAAAATATTGGGGTTCTTAATACCCTGGTCATGAAAGCCATGAGAATCTCAGATGAGGAGCATCTTGAAGAAGAAAAATACCATCTAACCAAAGTCTTTAGTTACTTAGTCTATAAGAATGAGGAAATTATAAGGGATGTTGGGACAGTAGAAAGGGGATCTTGCTGTCGAAGTGATTAAAAGTCTAATAAGAGAGTCTGCCTTCCCTACATTAGAGGGGTCGCATACATAATTGCAAAGGTCCTAAGAAAGAAAGAAGTTTCTACCTCCAAACTGATGGAGTCTATAAAACATAAAATGAAGCCTATAAAAGACACTATCAATTGACTATTTCCAATACAAAGGTGTCTAGAAGGTTATGTGCTCATGTCATACATATTGTATTGGATAAACATGATGCTTGTTCCATGTAAGGTTAAAAGAGCACGAGTCAGACATTAAGAATAAGCAAATTCATACCTTAGCATTAGCAGAGCATTCTTTTAAGAGAAAACACCAAGCTTTCCTTGAAGACACTAATATCCTTGCAAGTGAGGATTACTACTACAAAAGACGTTTCAGGGAGGTTATAAATATAATAAAGCACTCAAACAACCTAAATAGGGATGAGGGTCCTTGAATTAAGTATGAACTAGATACCTTTAATCAATAAGCAATTATTACATGAAGAATACACATGCCATCTTTAAGTTGCTTCTTAATTAATTTAATTCAAAATTAAAATTAAATACATTACACCACATTCTAATAAATTAATGAAATGACTTTAGTAAAATTATGATATAGTATAGCTTTTAAAACTTAAATATGTCCTAGTATATTTAATAATCATCTAAATGAAATAGTTTTAATTAATTCACTGTGTTACATAAACTTAAATCAATATTTTAATTAAAATAAATAACATAAATCTTTTAATTTTTTCATAAGCTCGTACCCATGGAGTTTTGAACCGATGACCTTGCGCAAGGGGTTCCTTAACATTACACCCAATCACCATATATTCTACACCTTATGGGCAAAATAAGTATTTTAATTAGATAAATAAGTTAATACATTTTTATACATTTAAATTAAAAAATAGTTTACTTCTTAATAAGCTTTTGAATGTTTAAAGAAAGCCCTATTTCTTTTTAATATATATTGAATGTGTAAAGAAACCTAAACTTTTTTAATATATTAAAATAATAAGATAAGTAACCCTTTAATTAAATGAAAACAAAATACAAATAACAATTTCCTTCATACAAAAATAACATCTTAATAAGTTATTAATTGTTTAATGAAACTATAACATATTTATTAAAGAAAATTCACAGAATTTATTTTATCTCTTCAATAAAAAAAACTCTAGCGTAAAATAGAAATATAAATAAAAATGAATTAAAAAAATATCTTTTTGATCAATCGATGTATGACATAACATTTTTACTCAACAACTCCCTTGAAACCCTACTTATGCCACTGAAACCTTAATTGTTTCAGAGTCCCTGTTGTCCCTATGGCACTCGCTTGTGACCAACATCCTCCTCTTGCCAAGGATGAGCTCACTTTTTGATCTCTTGTTTCTTCCTCGACCTCTCCAGCACCAAAAGATCCGCCCTCAAAATCCATTAAAAGAATTTCAAAGATCCTTGCAGTGGAGCTCCCATCCATTCCCTCGATATCTATGGCTCTGTCTCTTTATGAATGAGGCCCCATTGGGAAATTTAATTGAATATGTCTGTCTCCATGCTCTAAGGAATTTTGGGTGCATAACAATTGGAATCCTCTAATCAAAAGCATATTATTTACATATTTTTGTGGAAGAGGCTTTTACACATTTCTCTTTCAAATCAAGGAATACAAGTATCTTATCTTCCGTGGAGGACAATGTTTTTTCAGTAACAAAGGAATGTAAATTTAAACCAATAGACCCCATATTTTAACCCAGAGTTGGAAATTCCCTTAATGGCTCTTTTTTTTGGGTTAGAATTCCCCATTTACCTTTTCATCGTTGGGGTGAAGATGCGATGCGAAATATCGACAACAAACTTGGTAAATACTTAGATAGAGTTGAACTGAAAGAAAACACATTTTCTTGTGCATAAGAATATGTGTTGAAGTATATCTAGAAAAAGGGTATTCAAGAAGCCATCTTTCTTAAAATCAACAACTAGAAGCATGTACAACAACTAGATTATTAACAATTTCCATTCAGATGCAAGGCATGCCACGGATATAGTCATTTTGTAGAAGACTATAAGAAAAAGGTACAATGGCCAACAATTACCCCTTGTCCAAAACACAATGGCACCAAGTGAAAACCAAAATGACAACTAAACAAACAAGTCAAGTTGAGGTTGTAGGATCATAAAATTCAAGCTGAAGTAATCCAACCACGATCCCTTTAGTTTTTGTTAATGACCCCATGGCAAAACTCTCTCCAAGTCCAATCCTAGCCCCCAAAGTCCATACCTCCAATAGATTCGAAGCCATTGAAGAGTCCCAGGATGAGGAAATGGAGATCCCTTCCTCTTGCTAGAACCACCCCCCTTTATCACAGGCATAAATCCCTTGAGCCTTTGTGGAAGTAGTCTCCCAGAATGTTGTACATATAGGACATTACTCCCCACCCATAGTTCCCTACTTCATGTTACCTATGATTAGTAGCCAAGAAGATCCTCGGGTAAATATAAGCTCGCAATAGGATCTAAATGAACATGAAGATACAGATGCAAAATATGACCCACTCACAGGAGTTGTCATGCAAAAGCAAGCATGACAAAGCCTGGACTTACTAGAAGAGGAGGGGGAAGAAGAACTCCCCAAGAAAAAGGTAGGTAGGAGAAATATGAAGGAAATCAGGGAAGAGGCAATTGACAAAGAAAAAAATGATGGAATGACAAGTAACTTTGGAACAAACAATCTCGAGTTTTGGGAAAAATGATACTAGGAAAAGCACTGGAACCCAAGGAAACCAAAAGGAAGGAGGAACAAAATCAACCCAAGGTTAATAATGATAATAGTCTCCTAGAGTTGTAGAGGCCTTGGTAATAGAATTAAATTGGAAGTAGTAAGTGACATCATAAAAATCTGAAATACCTAAAGTGCTCCTTCTCTAGGAGACAAAGACAAAACAGGAAGAAATGGTAAAAAATGGAAATTAGATATGGTCTATTAGTCAAACTAAAGAGGTGAGCGCAAGAGGAACATTGGGAGGAATAACAACCTGTTGGAACAACCAAGAGCTAGAAATGGTGAAAGTTAAAAGCACCCATCACTAGATCTTCATAAATCTGGTATGTAGAAATACTAATAAGTCTTATAAAATCATTAATATTTACCTTCCTCTTCACTATAAGGATAATCAAGATTGTTGGAATACTATAAAACATATGAAAAATGAGGTGGGAAAACATTATAGCATATTAGCAAGGAATATCAATCTTGTTATTTCACAACCATAAAAATTGAGTGGGAGTGTGGTTAGAGAACCTTTCATAGGGGCAATAGAATACATCATGATAGATTGGGATCTTATCGACATTGTCCCAAAAAAGGGAAAGTTCACATGGTCAAATAACCGACTGGGGAAAATTCATATCACTGCTAGGATTGATAGCCTTTTTAATTAACAATAGTTACATGGAAGAATACAAGGAAATAACCTCTTATATTATCCCTTCTGCCATATGTGACCATACACCCATCAAGACGGCTATGGAAAATATTCCACCCTTCCTTTTAGATTCAAATCCCTTTGGCTCTAGTCCTCAGAAGGGGTTGATATGATAAGGAAGATTCAATATCAAAGAGTTGTGGGATCTCCTGGGTTTATTCTAGAGACTAAACTAAAAATGGTATTTTTTTCTTAATTTCCAAAGATGTCCTATACACAACTGGGGGTGGAAAGGAAAAGGATTCATTAATGATTATAATTTATGCATCAAAACATGGAAACAAAAGAGATAGAGGTTTATATTCTGAGACATGAGAAGGTGGTAATCCAAAAAATTCATAAAGCCTTCAAAACTGAGGAGGAGCATTGGAGACTTAAATCTAGAAGCCTCTGGATAAAATAATGGGACACATACACATCCTTATTCCATAATCAAGCTAAAGTTAGACAACAACAGAACAATGCAAAGGAAATAAAATCCTCTAATGGAGAAAATATAACAAAGATATAATCCATCAAGAAGGAAGCCTTTATCCATTTTCAATCTCTTTTCTCCAAAGATGAGAATAGAGAAGTTCCTCAAATGGAGGATTTTCTTCAGGAAATACTAAAGCTAATCACAAATGAATATATTGCAACGATCTCAAAGTTGAAATCTCATAATCATAGATTCATGAGGTTATTTAGGTTATGGAACTTGACAAGGCTCTTAGGCATGATGGTTCTTCCATCTCCTTTTTAAGTACTTCTAGGAACTGGTAAAATCAATTTCCATAGGATGCTTGAGTGGTCCAGGTCAAAGTGTGTTATGGGGTGGGGGGGGGGGGGGGGGGGGGGGNAAAATCATTACAAACATAATTTCTAATAGACTAAAGGTTCTTCTCCCTATAATCATTTATGAAAACCAAGGAGGGTTCATTAAAAATTCCTATATCATTGACAACATCCTCCTCGTTGTTACAAATAAAATCTTCCTATGGATTGGGGTGGACCACAACATACATGATGACACTAGAAATAAACTCGAATCCCAAATATGCCATATGAATAGAAAATGCCAACAACAAAAAAGAAGGTCCATACATCAACTGGACATTCGAAGAAGACCACTGTTGAGCTTTCGATCCAATGCTTACGGACTACAAATTGTCTTCAATAAATGTATCCAAGCATATAATATATTCATGAAATGTTAGAACCTACTCTAGCATAATCCATTTAACATGTATGAAGCAAATATACCCATGGAAATAAATATACACATTTGCACTTGAAATTGGATGAGAAAAGAGTATTTCTATTAATTAAAAACATAAGTACATAGTGACAACCTCAGTGAGCAACTTTTCGGAACCGAGAAACCAAGTTCCTCTATCTGGGCCTCCACCACTTCAATCCTCCATGCAATGGAAAGCTCACAAAGAAAATGGAGAGATTGGGAGATGAACATAAATGGTTCAATCAACAAGAATAAAGGGATGCAGACTCAAGCATATGGAAATGGGGAAACATTTCGCTATAGTTTCCTTACTCTCAAAGTTTCTCCTCCTCCAATGCTTCTCAATGGATGAATATATAGCCCTGAAATGGGAAATGGAGGGTCGAATCATAATGTTTTCCAAGGTATGGAAGGTCAAGGATCATAACTCCCTTGACCTGGCATGGAAAATATGAAATATTTTTCATTTTGAGCACAAAACCCGATGTACATGCGCTGTAATGGTGCAAGGTGCGTATACATGAGTTGCATAGATGTTCACCCATGTGTATATTCAAAAATGACTTTTAAGGGTTGCATTGAAGCATTGGGAATACACTGAGTAAGGGGGGACATAATGAGTTTGCATAGGGACAAGGGAAGGCCATGACGGTATGATGCATAAGTTGTGGAAAAACATGCTGTAATAGATGCCCCCTAATGTGTGAGGTTAGAGGGAAACACATGATGGATGAAATACTTTATAATAATCCCATAAGTGGAGTAGTGAAGACCCAACCAGAAGAACTAGCCACTCATAAGCATATACAATAATGAATATGAATACATGAGTGCAAATCTGAAGTATATATAACAATCCTAGATACATATACAAACAATGGCCATGAGTAGGAATAAGGGACAAATGTCATAAGTGGTCACAACCATGTAGAATATACAGTGGTGTATGATCTCCATAATGAATGAAGACATCTGGTACATAAAGAAGTACTCTGCTATGATATGAGAACTGAATTCCCATAGGTATTTTCACGATCAAGATAGTAGCATATATGAAATGCCAACATAGTCTGAGGTATTCTACACAAACTACCGATAGTACATGTCCCATCACGTAAATAAAGGTGTTGAGGTTGAACATGATGAAACATCGTCTGATTAGCGGTCATTGAGGTGTACCGTTAATAGGTGTGAGAGAACCCAACAATGATGAAAATGGGCGTCAAGGTACCAAGTATATTCAACAAATGCAAATAGAGGTGCTGAGATCGAACAATTGAAGAATCCATCAATCAAGACACATTGATGTATTCAAAAATTTTTGATGGTGAGAGAACATGTGATTGATGGCTGCAAGTCTCAAGGCACTCAACTGACTATAGATCCCAATTCTAGAATAAATGATTTGAAGTAGATGGAATGGAATCTGCTGGAAGGAGGGAATTAGGGAATCTCCCATAAACCAACACGATGTACAAAACAAGGAAAACTAATTTGAAATAACTCGGACGAACAAGATGTGCACGAACTAGTAACCATGTGCATCTCTTGCGCATACCAGATGCAAGTAGCATGTGAAGGAGACCCTCTGAATATAAGACAATGATGAAAACTACTGATAGAGGCAAGGAAACCACCAATAGAGTCTAATGGAATTCAAGACATGACACGAGTCCCAATGTGTGAATAGATTTATTGGCATCGGGCACAATGGAAACTATGCAGTCAAGGTCATATGATGGGATGTCATCTACTGAGGTCAAGGTCACCTACCAATAATGAAAGTAGGCCCAGGGTGCCAAGTACGGCAACAACCCTATAAAGGATCGGGATGGCCAACATGCAGAGTCAAAATATCTGAGGATGGCCGACTCAGGCTAAAGACTTCCTTTGAACAAGAGCATGAGGCAGATGGATATACTTAGGCAACATAGACTCAAATGTATATACTAGGACAACTCTATGACGCAGGAGGAATCAACATAGGCTCCATATGGACTGTAATATTAACCAGTCGATGGAGAAAAATTTGAATAACTAGTACAACTTCCTAAGACCATACAAAAAACCCAAGCCATTGATGGATGGACTCAAAACTGTGCTCTGTTCAAAGGCGGTGCGACATATTCCAACATAAGATGATATCATTTCCCGTTCGGCTTTTTATGTTTTTTTATTTTTTTTTGGTATTTTTCATATTATAAAGCTTGAAAAAGAATAAAACGTGCTTCTAGTAAAACATAGAGGAAATGAGTGTTGCGGGCAAGCAAACTAGTTATGGGTAGTGGAACATACCTATGCTCAATGCAAGGAAACACGTGGAGGATAAGGATAGCCGGAGGGACGTTTCCTCTATGGTGAGGGGTACTCAAGCTGCACATGATAAATAATAGGATTTTCTTGGCTAGGATTTAGACATGCTCAGGAAATTCGTCTTATAACACTGAAGCGGGGAGTCGACATTAGGCTCAATAAGGAAAGTATACGAATGCAATGCATTTACAACTTGATTTAAAAAGGGAGCCCCTATGGGAGATAGGGAACATAAGGGATAATAAGGAACATGGCGTTTCCACTCAAAGTCATGGTGGGACTACAAGGCACTCCCAGACATAAGGAGGAGCTTCGACATGTGCACCAAATGAGAAGACATGTTCAAACTAGGTACCCGTGGTAAGGAAATCCCTACTGCTTAAATAACGACACTTCTAGAAGAAACTAGAGGGTTCCATGTCATTAAAAAGTAGGCTTATACCTAAGTTTTATGAGACATGGTCATATAATAATGCAACAATGAAGCATAATGGAATCATATCCTGTATTCCAGTTAAGAGTTATACCTGCCAAAGGCGTGAACAGGCTCGAAAATGGTCAAAATTCGCTAAGGCTCAGTGAAACTCCGTCAAAGAAGGACCTTACACCGCAAGATTAGTCCAAAAAATTTGTAAAATAATAAATATGGGGTGAAAACTATATAAAAGTGGGTAAAAAATCTATAAATAGTAAAAATTTGACATTTTACCATACCATCTGAGTTTTTTTACCACAAATAGTGCTTCGGGAGCTCTTTTCATCCTCGATCTTCAAACGTTGATTCCAGAAGCTGCAAGAAACGAAATCTTAATTTGTGTAGACCAGGTAAATCCTCTCATCATGCTCTATCATTTCATTATTTTCATTTCAATTTTTAATGGTCAATTTTTTGGGTTTTCATCACAAAAATAGGGGAATTTGCTCCACGCGGACACAGATCATCAAGTCGCGTATAGGGTTGGGTCCACGCAGGACAAGTGAAGCCTACCCACCTGTCCATGCCATTGTTTAGTCGGTGCCTCACATGGGGTATCGTGAAAGAGGTTTTTTAAGAGTTTAACGTCACAACTCTCTCTTTCCTTTGCATGATGGTCATCGAGTGGAGGTAAATGGAACATGACGATGTTGATAGGGAGGTGAATGACCATCTACCTTCCAAAAAATAATTGCAAAGGTGTGGGATTTACAAATTTTGGAATCTTGGGAGTATGAGTGCATAATCAAGATTATTATGAATGCTCATCAAATATTGGGATCTAGACATAGAGGCATTCAATATAGACAGGATGCCGCTCATAATCGAGGTGGAAGACATATACTTTATCACTAGATTATCTCATCGAGGTGAGGTGCTCAATCTCAGAGCTCGTGGATCCGGTGGGGGAGTGACTATAGATGAGTACATTGTCACATATTTCCTTCCCAATAGTGAGAAAATGGGGATTCATGTCGTTATCCGTGCAATCTAGAGTCTAAGCCTCAAGGTGATCATCCTAGTCTTGACAAGGATATCAGGTTAATCGACATCATTACATCAGTCATCATGGTTTCTTATGTTCTATGCGGTGGAGTGTATGAGGCCTAGCATTTATGATTGGAGCACTTCCTTAGTGGGAAACATGAAAGATCAGCTATTGGAGTGTAAACTTTGTTGAGCCAAGAATTTTGGATTTGGAAGCATACTATGTAGTTTCTTTTTTGAGAGGGTACCTAGCTTTATCCCTAGAGTTGAGGTCCCTCCTCATGGTCTATGTGATCCGGTCCATACATGTTATACTAAAGTGATGTGATGGTTAGGAGGTAGAAAAGTTCCTTCTCCTTTCACTAATGAGTTCTTCCACTGGTGGCGGCGACAGGTGATCACCATAGATGACTACCCTTATGAGGGGATAAAATTCCATGAAGACAGGGACATGCCAGTACCACGAGAGTCCGTATTTGGGGACATAGGTAAGATCAATTTTTTGTTTTACAATTTTTTTTCTTTTGGCTTAAGGGAAGAAAAAACATGTTTTTGGTGATGTCATGTACTAGTATTATGTTAATTTTTCACAGACATAGGTCTACGATGACCAGATGGTTATCCACGGCATCGACGTAGAGGTCGAGGAGAGGATGTGGTCGACACTAATATTAAGCGAATGCTACAAAATGTGTAGGGAAACTTGGCCTGCTTGACCCATAGGATTCCTATGGTGCAGATCAAGGGTCTTCTCGAAGCTATGCAGAGATATGTGGTCAGGGTACCCCATCCGTGGGTTAGGTTATTAAGGTGTCTAGCCAACGTTGTAGTTTGTTACCATGATACTCATCCAAGACCACATGCATAGATTCCATGCCTCTATTTTGTATTGGTCATGTATATTTTGAGGCCTAGAAGCCTAGTTTTGTACTATGATACCATATTTTTTGGAACTTTTATTCGGGAAATAAAAAATTATGGCTACTAGTTTGATAAATGTGTATGTGAATTCTTATTTCTTAGTTATGTGACAAAGACAAATCTAAAATGTAATTTGAATATGAATCAAAAACTTTATTATAGCGTCTAGGTATATGGACATATGTAGTGCAATCAAAATGCCATTCTAACAATCTAACCATTAAGAACCTTTTGAGCAACGTAGGATCTCTAACGTTGTACTGGCCATTCAATTGTGAAAATATCAACTATGAATCCAGGAGAACCTCTAAATATCGAATACCATTTGGAATGGCATCATGTAAAATCTCGGTAACAATGGTATACTCAACCACATTATTCGAGGATGGTTGAAGGCATACGCTTCTTGAAGACACAAGTTGGCCCTCAGCTGAATAAATTACCCAATCGACAGAAGCTAAGTTTTGTGTATGGCATCTGGCACCATCTGCAATTCCTTATTAGGTTGAATATTCCTTGTATGGAATATGGCACCATTTGACAAAAAAACTTCTTTTAAAGCAATTCTAGAAGGTATTCACCTTCTTTATTTATTGGAAAATATCGATAGCCATAAATTCTGTTGTTTTCATAAATTAAGAGATTTAAACAATCAAAGTTGCAAGTCAAGATTGTTGTCTCTTGATTGAAGCCATAAGACACAAAGGGAATTCCCTTCAGGCATTTTTTGATCTAGATGCAGAGGAAAATGACTAGCTTTCCTCTGCCATGCATTCTCCTCCCCTCTCTTCTATGAAGCTTTGTGGGGATCCTCCCCAACAAAATTGGATCTTAAAAATTCCAATAAAGGATTTAAATTCTTGGATCAAGGGAAGAAAACAGAGTATCCTATTCTATGATGGGTCCTTGAAAGGAAATATAGGGGTGGTAGGTGCGAGGGGTGGGCGAGGAGGTGCTCTTTCACCCAGGAGGAAGCAAGGAAATGAACTATTATTGGGGTTTAGGAGTGTTAACAAACAATCAAGCCAAGGAGATTTCCCTATGGAAATACCTTAAACTAGCTTGGGAAAAAGGAATTACAAAAATTACAGTGGTAGGCGATTCAAAACTCTTAATTCAAGGCCTCATAAGAAGGTATGTTCATAGAGATGTGATCATATCCAGAATTGTAGAGTGAATACACTAGTTGGTAGAAATATTTGAAGATGTATGGCCTGCCCATGTTAAAGGATCCTAAACTATGAAGTGGATAAGCATAAAAATATTGAGTGGTGACTTAGGGCCCTCAACTCGCATTTCACGGAGACAGTGTGAGTGTAGGATTGACAAGGTGCATCAGTCGGTTGGATATTTCTCAAGTCACCTAGAGATATGGAAATAGGATATGGAGAGGCAGACATAAGAAAAATTACAGACTAAAAGGCGCCAACAAAACAATTTAAGAAACCAATTGGAGAGACAAACCACAAAAAACATGTGAATGGCTTTAGAGGTTCGCATTCTAAAGGAAATCTCAGGGAGTAGGAGGAGCAATATTGGTATTTGAAGAGGGAATGGGCCCTGAAGGTTTGTAAAAACAACCTATCAACACATTCCTATGATGGATCTCTTTAGGATATGCCACAAACAAACAAAGAAGAAGACTTTGTAGATCAACATCGCCTGCACTTGCAACAACTGTAAGAAAGTACTCGAAAATTGTCTTCTCCAACAACAAATCCCAAACATCATGGTGCAAAAAAATACCATGTTGTTCTTTGATCTATGTTTTGCAAAGTTAAGCTTTTAGGGAGAATTTTCAATTAGAATGTACACAAGTCATATAGGTAGTTGAAACATGGATAAAACAAGTATATGTGACAAAGATAGGGACCCAAGAAATTTTGAATTTTGGAAGCCAATAACGTGAACTAAGGTGAACCGTTATCTAATTTTGTAATATGGGTTGGACATTTTGGATGCAACAATCTTTTAATAGAATTTTCTCTCTATTTGGTTTTGGTTTAATTTATTTTTGTTTATTCCGCTTCTTTAGTATTAATGGTTCAAATACACAACTCTATCCTTCGACTCTTCATCGTGATGATGGATCCAGATTCAAATTCGAAACATTGACATAATTAGTCAATGGAAACTTTGAATAATCCAAAAGTCTCTAACTTTGAAATTACTCACCACGTAAACCTTAGAGATGATAATGGTGTAGTTTATAATGATGAAGTACTACCATGAATTCTTTATAATTTTATTTATATGCTCTAAATATTTTAAGAGAAGCATTCCTAAATCACCATACTTTTGATGAGTTAGAAGGTTAGGAAGGTTGATATTGAAAAAAATATTTTGAAATTGAGAAGAACAATTTCCTTTCCTAATTTGATTTAATTGATTCACAATACATCTTCATCATTTTTGACAATGTAACAAAAGTAAAAAACTCCTTTACATATCACATTTGATGATGACAACGATGACAATGATGATTGTTTTAGAATTTTATTTATATGGTCACAAAGTTTTAAGAGAATCATTCCTAAATCAGTATAGTTTTGTTGAGTTAGAAGGTTAGGAAGGTCGACATTGAAACATGTATTTTGAAATTGAGAAGGATGGTTTCCTTTCCTTATTTGAATTAACTGATCCACAATGTATTTTCATCAATTTTGAAAATGTAACAAAAGTAAACAACTACTTCCAATATCACATTTGTCGATGATGATGATGAGGACTACGACGATGATGATGAAGTACTACTTAGATTTGTTTAGAATTTTATTTATATGCTTAAAGACTTTTAAGTGAAGGAATCCTAAATCACCATAGTTTTGATGAGTTAGAAGGTTAAGAAGGTTGATATTGAAACAAATATTTTGAAATTGAGAAGGTCAGTTTCCTTTCCTAATTTTGACAATGTAATCGATTTGATAATGTAATCTCTATTTGAAAATGTAACTGATTCACATTACATCTTCGTGAATTTGACAATGTAACAAAAGTAAACAATTCCTTTTCATATCACATTTGTCGATGATGATAATGATGAATGATTTAAAATTTTATCTCCATCATATCAAAAAGTTTTAAGAGAATAATCCCTAAATCAACATAGTTTTGATGAGTTAGAAGGTTACGTGTTATGATTATTAATAATCCTCCCTTTGACCACATTAGTCTATTTGCTTATTTCCCTGGCTTATGAGGTCTTCATCACTTCACTAGTGCATGGGGGACACATCTACTAGACATCTACCACTTACTGCGCCTATCTACATGCATTTTGGTGCTCCAAGGATCAATCCCTATAATTTAGGAACCCACTCGGAGTGTCACCAATAGTGTCCAACAGTTAACTCTAGTAGGTATTCAGTCATATCCAGTTGTGCTTTGATCCCCATTAGTTAGATCACTTCCAGTGTCTCTAGCGCTAGTTTGCATGATTCAAGGGAATATATGTGCCTTTGTTCACCTACCCTCTTCAGTTAACTGGTTGTGAGCCTTTGTTCACCTACCCTCTTTAGTTAACTAGTTGTGTGCCTTTGTTCACCTACCCTCTTCAGTTAACTGGTTATTTACTATTTTAGTGATCTAGAGTTGCACTAGTTAGATCTAGTGGCGATTTTCCCACACTTAGTTTTCTCCTAATTCAGTCTAGGTTGGTATATTCAACTGCCTCTTCAGGTATTCAAATTATTCCTTGATGTTGTATTATATATTCACCCATAATGTGAATATTATTAAATGAAAGATTTCTCATATTGTTCTTCAACTCATTGTGTATTAGCAATTATTCTTCTCTATATTTTTCTTTTGCAATCTATGTGAATACTATTCATGTCCCGAGATCTTCATATTAGAATCTAATATGGTATCAAATACTGGTCGAGCTATTCGAATCTCCCTCAGATACTTCCATTGATGCAACATAAGTAGATAGGTTCTATATAATTCCTGGAATAATGGCATTGCTCCCTTTGTATTATGTCTAGAGAAGTCTATCCAGGTGTGTTTCACCCAAAAAATATGCTCATTGTCGAAGTAGAGGTTGATTTGTCTAACAAAAATTTTCTTTCTAGTTTTGTGCAGGTATTTAGTTTTCTCACCAGTAGCGCAACAACAAGCATGGATCTATCTAAGATAGTAACCTTGAATTTATTCAATTATCATGAATGGAAAGCCCATTTTGAGATATTATTGCACAACAGAGGTCTCTACAGAGTTACTATGGCCTTAGAAATCGAGCCTGTTGCAGTTGTTGAGAAAGCAATGTGGCATAACAAGAACGATGAAGCTTATGGATTTCTCTCTCCCCCCCTCTCTCTCTCCGAAACTTCTTTTCCATATTGATGGATTAATAAGCCCGAATGAAGTGTGGATCAATCTTGAATCCCTATTTGGAAAGAAACATGAACTTAGAGGACATCAATTGGTGAATGAGTTGACCTCATTGAGACCAAGTGATTTCGAAACCATTGAGGAATTCATCACCAAGTTTAAGTCACTAGTGATTTTTATCAAGTAGTGTCAGATTGAGAAGAAAGAAAAGTAATTAATTTTCTCCATCCTATCGAATATGGGTCCAGAATACTCATTTTTTGTGTCAAAATTCCATGCTACTAAGCTTGTAGTTCAAAACTCGAGGATTCCATCCCTGGATGCATTCATAGATTCTCTCACTCTATAGAAGGTCAACCTGATTCAAAAGGGGACTCTCAAAGCCACAATGGATCATGTGCTTGCAGCTCTTGAAAGAAATAATTTCAAGTCCAAAGGAAATATAAACGTGAAGGATAAGAAACCAAATTCAAACTCTGAAGATGAAGATTCTTACTCTACTGATGAAGGCTCGAACTCCAAGAAGAAGGAAAACAAGAAAGGAAGATCAAAGTGTACCTATTACAACAAACCTTCTCACAATGAAAGATATTGTTTTAAAAATAATATGGACATCATGAATCAGTTTCCCTAAAGGAACAACATTGATGTTCCAAAATTTGCAAGAAAATAAGGAAGGGAAAATTCTGTTGATCCTAGGGCACTGCAACACTATGCAATTCAAAGGTAATGATTGTCATGCTTTGGTTGATAGAATAAAAATTTTTCCCAATGTATTTAATTTTGATACTCATTTTGATATATAAGAATAAAAAATATCCTTTCCTCCCTTGGAAAATATACCTATCAATCTCCTAGATCCATCTCCTCTCAATACTAGTTTTTTGCCACTGGTTTCTGACTTGCCTTCATCAAAATATTTCAAAATCCATTAAAATTCTTATTTATATGATTGAGAATATGATTTTCAGGCTTATATATAGGTTATGACACCCCTATCCCATCCATTTTATGCTCAAAAGACCCTACAACTCCCAAATTCTTCAGTTGGTAAACTAGACAATTTCATGGTTTCCCATACTGTATCACTGGTGAAAGTTGTTATCATGTATTTGTTTTCTATGATTGGTTAGTTTTAGTTATCATTGGATATATGTGGGATGCTGTTTAAAACATTTGTATATGATATAACCTTTATTAGGTCGAATTTTAGATCCTTATACTCTAAAGATTTTCCTAATTGTTAATGTAGACTAGTTGCACCTAGTTTTCCTGCTGTGACTCCATATGACTTAATTTATGATATTCCAGAGCCTCATAAGATATGTTACATAATTATAAAGGTTTCACATCATTTTGGAAAGAATGTTCATGATCGGGTTCACCATTATGCAACTACACTAGAAATTGAGCCTGGCGATTTCATTGATTTTCTTTGTTTAGGAGATGGTTGCACATATCTCTTTTCCATATTTGATTTTATGTTCAGATTTGATATTTTATGTTGTAATTTTTACATTTAGATTGTAATGGGTGACCTTTGGTCTTAGTTACCAGGGCCTAGGTTGTCCAAAGTTTGTATTAAAGGGGGGTGTTAGGATTATTATTAATCCTCCCTTTGACCACATTAGTCTATTTGTTTATTTCCCTAGCTTAGGAGGTCTTCATCACTTCACCAATGCATGGGGGGCACATCTAATAGACATCTACCACTTACCGCGTCTGTCTCCATGCATTTTGGTGCTGCAGGGATCAATCCCTAAAATTTAGGAAACCACTCAGCGTGTCACTAGCAGTGTCCAACAGTTAACTCTAGTAGGTATTCAGTCATGTCTAGTTGTTCTCTGATCCCCATCAGTTAGATCACTTCTAGTGTCTCTAGTGCCAGTGTGCATGATTCAAGGGAACATAGACACCTTTGTTCAGCTGCCCTCTTTAGTTAACTGGTTGTGAGCCTTTTTTCGCCTACCCTCTTTAGTTAACTGGTTATTTACTATTTTAGTGATCCGGAGTTGCACTAATTAGGTCTAGTGGTGATTTCCCCACACTGAGTTAGCTCCTAAGTCAGCCTAGGTTGGTAGATTCAAATGCCTCTTCAGGTATTCGAATTATTCCTTGATGTTGTATTTTATATTCACCCACAATGTGAATAATATTAAATGGAAGTTTTCTCATATTGTTCTTCAACTCATTGTGTAATAACAATTATTCTTCTGTATATTTTTCTTGTGCAATCTATGTGAAGACTATTTCTGTCCCAAGATCTGCCTGCCAGAATCTAATATTAGGAAGGCCAATATTGAAATAAATATTTTGAATTTGAGATCTAATTTGGGTGCAGAAATGAAATTCTAAGAGAAATTGCTTTTCATAGTCAACCCTTTTAGCATCATAAAGATGACAAATTCTTTCAACCCACAACATTTTAGGAAATGTCAAACACCTCATTTCACTATGTAAGTCAGGAGAGTTTGTTCTTATTTTGGAAATATTGTTTTTCTTCTTTGTGCTAGTTAAAAAATATATATCTATATATATCACCTCTTTATTGTACCTTAATTTTATCTTATCTTCTTATTCTTTATTGCACCATAATTTATTCTTAAATTTAGATGTAATAATACTTTTAATACTGTTGATATTCTATAGTGACCTACTCCTCAATTCCCAATAATTTAGCCAAGACTCGCCATCTTTTTACCAACTCCACTTGAGCTATAGGTGGTTTTGACTAGAGTTGGAAGCAATTTTAGGAAGCCTCTTTTATTCCATGTTGTTTATCTTGTTCTTGTAAACTAGTCACCTAGTCATAGCCATGCTCTAAATGGAAGAAATACTTGTTTCTATGAGGAGGATAAGATAGGGTGTATTGTATTTAATTTTAAGATTATAAATTATAAAATGCTTCTAGATTTGCTTGATCTTTATCCATGTTTCTCTAGAGATGTTTCTTTTTATCTTGTAGCTAAAGGTCCACTAGTTTACAATTATTTCCAAGGCCAAAATAAACTTTCCACCTTCCATTTATCCTTTTCTCAATACTATAGTACCAATGAAACTTGTGATGAAGATTGATTCCAAGATATTTGTGTGAAGACATTTCTTCCAAGTTGTTGTTGTCATACTCAAAATTAGTGTAAGCGATCTTTTTTGGATTTGATTATCATTAACTTTGTTTTGTCACTATTAACAATCATACCTGTACTAAAGTGAAAATTATTGAGAATTTTTAGTTTCTTGTTGAGATCATAGAGACAACTCACCATAAGAATGATACCATCAACATAGAGAAGAAGGACAATGGCTATTTCAATTAAAGTCATACCAACACAACCCACTTCTTCCAAACAACCCTCTTGCTTACTAATGCATATACCAAAAAAAGGTAGGGGATAAAGGGAAACCTTGTTTAATTCCTACATTACATTTAATTTCAGATGGCTAACAATTAGTGTTCCTAAACTTGGTGATAATGTTTTGATACAACCTTATTGCAACAACCCTCAAAGCAAAAGGAACTTTTAGCTCTTCTAATATATTCCAAAGGTTAGTTCTAAGCATAGTGTCAAATACTTTCTTGAAGTCAACTAATCAACACATGATACTTGTTTTATTATTACAACACTCCTTCCCATTGATATTAAACATAAAGATGGGATAATAGCTCATAATTTTGGCTTGTCATTTTGCCTTGTTTCCTTGCACTTCTAGCCTTATATTATTCTTCTTTTATAAAATAGTTCCATATAACTTGGGATAAAATAAGCTTATTCATAATTGTCATATAATTAGAGGGGTTGGTTTTATATCTGCTTTAAAAATAGGAACAATGAGGCTCTGAGTCCTTGATTTAGGAAAACCCTTATCACCTTCTAGATGAAAGACCATGTGAATGTGAGGGATGAGGGTGTTCCCCTCAATTTTAAGAGTTGTTGCTCGGTAGCATGAGTGTCCGTAGATTTCTCTTTTGCGAGCCGCTTAACCCCAAACTTTATGTCTTATAAAGGAACATCCTCTTCCTTTGTAAAATGTATTTAAGTGTTGTTCACAACATCAAGGTATTTATAAAGCTTTTAAAGATAAGAATTCCAATTCCTCAAAGAATTCATATTATTTTCTTATTTTTATGAGTTAGAATTTACTTTCAAAATTGCTTAAGATCTCACATAAATGTAGAAGTTTCTCTTGCATTTTATTTATATAATACTTTTAAATTTTTCTTTGGGTTTTGCACTTATTTATCTCATCATATTTTAGGAATACATTAAAAACACCCTTAATAAATCTTCTAGCAATTTTACCCTCTTTAGTATATCAAGGTTGGCCCTTTATTTTCTTTTTTAAACAACACCCGGATAAAAAAACTTGTCAATTGAGATATACATATTTGTTATAAAATTATAATAAATATCTTCAATATTGTCTTTATTTAATACGAGATACAATTCTTTATTTAGATCTTTTAAAAAAACATCAACTTTATTTTTGTCATAAATAAAATATTTTTAATTTTAAAATATAATACAAAACATTAATCTATTTTGAAATTAGAATGAAAACACTTTTAAATTTTATTTTAAAGTTATGTACTCTAAACCCATCTTAAAAACAAGGAGTTGACAGAGAGATCGAGATATGTAAGAACTGGCAGCTCCCCTAGCTCTCTAGGAATAGGGCCCGAGAATCTGTTATTTGACAGACTTAGGTCTACCATTTGATTCCATGACAGGATGAAAGCGGAGTTCGATGAACAGACAATGCATGGCACAGATTAGATGAGGGATTAACGACCAGGATGAAAGCGGAGGTTGCAAAGTCCAGTAATCAACGGTCCAGATCATAGCGGGGAATGATAGATCCAAAGTCCGATGCATATTTCAAAATTCCGTTGAGCCCCCAGAGACAAGAAGAAGGTGGGTAGGTGAAAAGTTACATATGATGTCATTGTTACCAAGTGTCGACCCAAATCCAGATAGCAAACTTCGAGGATGACATCATCCCTTCTTAACCAATAGCAATTCAAATAAATACAATTTTAATAAATTTAAAAATTGCTATTTTTCATGTTACAAAGTTAAACTTTGGAATAGAGATTTTAATCTTTTAAATATGCACCGATATGCACCAACTAATACCCAAAGTCAACGCGGTTTGAATTCGATCGATTACAATATACCTGCTGAGGCAGGTATAAAAATACAAATAATTTTTATTTTTTTTAATTTTCTTCCGCAACAAAATTCTCCTTCTTGCATATTAAGGATAGGAAAATTTATTTATTTTTTAAAAGAGTTGATAAGGTTGCTCACCAATTTTGTTTTATAATAAATAAATGTAAAAATGAACCCGGACAACTCACAAAAACATCGAGTGTCACCATTGGTCAACTCACAACAAAATCAAAGGGTCTAACAAACTTTAAAAGTGCAACGGGAGTAATTAAGTTATTACATAATGCAACATGGATCAGTGTTATTATATTTTTACATAATGCAACATGGATCATTGGTTATTATATTTATCATAATGTAATATGATAATGAAGAGTCTTGAATGTGTATTACTTTTTATTAGTCCATGTCGAAGGTTAGGTATTATTGTTTTTTATAATAGTTGACCAACTGTTAATTTGCTTTGAATTAATTGCAATTTATCATTTTAACCAAAGTGTCAAACTAATATTTTCTTAATTAATATAAAAATCAAGTTTTATGTCAGTTGATTGGCTTATAATTTGAAGTGTTATTGCCTAAGTGGTGGCGTGGGTATTGGGAATAGCTATTGCTTCTGACAACGCTTTAACTCTTTTGACATGGGCATCTGACAATGGACTTACTTCATGCTGGGAATCTGACAATGCACTTACTTCATGCTCCTACAATGCTTTGACAATGCACTTACTTCATGCTCCTACAATGCTTTGACAATGCACTTACTTCTTGCTCCTACAATTCTTCGACTCTTATGACATAGGCGTCTGACAATGCACTTATTTCCTGCTCCTGGATGCAGTCATCATAAATAAATAAATTAGTTTATGAAATAAATTGTCCACTACGTAGTCATGAATGAAATAATTAATCAAATAACATGTCCAAATTAGTTTATGAAATAAATTGTCCACTACGCAGTCATAAATGAATAGTTAATCAAATAACATTTCCAACATAAATGAATTAGTTAATCAAAGTATTGCCCAATTCTTGATCACCTAATGCCATATCAACAAATCAAATAACCTGTCCAACATAAATGAATTAGTTAATCAAAGTATTGCCCCATTCCTGACTAATGCCATATCAACAAGAGGTATGGAATCTTACCCTGAGCTTTGAAGCTTTCAATATGGAATTCATACCTCGATCACTCAACACTAATGCAACAAGGTTAGCTACTATTGCGTGTAAGATGGCTTATTGCAAGAAACAAATGACTAAACCATGTTGAAATTATTTGCAGACCTTTAGTACCTGATGAAGCTAGTGATAGCAAGCTAGGAGATGCCAAGGATTACCCTATTACTGCTTTTTGCACCCTGGGCGCTTATGCTTCGTCAATGCTACCACTGCTTAGATTTCTTTTTTGTAAACCCAAGTACCAAAAGAAAAAACGATTGCCTCCTACTAGTTTTAACCGATCTAATAATTGCCCAAATCCAAAAATTAGCCCCTTAATTTCGCGTAGAATGAGAATGAGTGGCTACCATAGTACGATGATCCTACAACAAAAATTGATAACTTGGTGCCTGCACTATTGATTGTAGCCTTGACGGCATAATACTGAAGAGCAGTTGCCGTAACCACGCCCAATTCTGATTTTGATTTTCCCAATTATTATATAATTACAATACTTCCCCATGGCCATTTCTAGGTAAACTCAACCGGGTGAGTTTATGGGATGACTGACGGGTCATCGCTTCTGTGAAGCGAACGGATGGATTATTTTATTTTTTATGAACCATGCCTGACCAAAGTGAGAGATGGCTTCGCTCCTTTTACGATGTTTCTCTATGTTAGGCATAATGCATTCATTCGCTTGGCTGGGCTACTCAGCTGGAATACTTGGCTCTTGGGCTGGGGAATTTCCAAGATACACTTGCACAATGCTAAGTATGTAAAGTAGGTATGATATTTTATACAACCTCCATAAACTTACATTCTCTCTGCAATTTACGAAACTCATTATAAAATTTGCAAGAGAGAATGCTCAAGACAAAGAAAACCACACGCCGAATTGCAGACATGGAATAAATGATTGAACAAGAAGTTTTCAGATCCATTACAACCTGCTTAGAATAAATGTTTGAGCCTATGTTTATTCTAGTATCAATAGTACATAAGCTTTATTGAGGGAATCCCTAATATGGAGAGGAATCCTAGGTTTATGCAGGAAGACATCCAGATGTGGCCCAAAATGCACTAGTAATGGATATTTTGGGTGAACGCAGCGGATGGACATATATTTTTTTGTAAAACCATGACATGAGAAATTCAGATGGAAAGCTAGATCTAACCATTTAGATCTCAAAGGGCAGTTTCATAATAAATGTACATGTTGTCAACATAAGAGTCTAAGACTTCGGAAAGGAAATGAGAAAGGAAATCCTTTGCAACAGAGAATGCTCAGGACAAAGAAAACCAAACCTCGAATCGCAGACATGGAAGATATAACTGCACGAGAAGGGGCACATAGATCAAAAGACTGGTATCACCAACATAAACGCCGTGATGACGGGCATTACAACAACACTGCAAAGGGAGACAAAGAGAAGACGACAGGCAGTCGGGTAAGGAATTTTGATTGATATGGGTGTAAATGATTCAAATCCAAATGATGAGAAGCAACGAAGCAAAAAAAATTACCATAACATCTGACGAGGTTAAAGCTATGTCGCTATTAAATCGATATTTTCTCCTGATTTGGAATATTATGGTCATGAATGAGGGTTGGGATTCTCCCTGCTTTGCTGCAGCTTGAACTGAAACAAGCTCTGCTACTATGACTACGGAAGCACATGATGACCACGACCCTGACATATATTTTCCTCTAACTATTCATATCAATGATGTGCATATTCTTACCATCTTCTAACCATTAATTTTTGGTATTTACAATTTTATTGAAATTCATTTTGATCATCAATACCCATGTTATCTATGAGAATAGGTATTGCTGAGACAACCAAGAAATGGGTATCATTGGCAATGAATTGATAGAGTGTTGCCGCATGCCTTCTATGTTTCCTCTTGGCATTCACATCCTGTGATGCACCCATAACTATGACAAATGGCTAACCTCAATAATCCTAAATTACATGCAAAAATGTGTTAATTATTTGTTTAACTCTATGATGGATATGGAAATAATGTGGGAGATCAATATGTTTAAATACCAAGAAAACGTGTATCGTTGATGATCATTAATTGATAGAGTGTTGCATGCATGCCTTACTTATTGCCTCTTGGCACTCACATCCTGTCATGCCCCCACATCTACGACGAATGGTTGAACTCGATAATAGTGATTTACATGCAAAAATAACTAAATAATTTATTAATTTGTGTGCATGCATATGAAAAATAATGCTCACTATTTGATGAGTTGGCCGCAAGACTGTATTGCACCACTGTATTGCCCTTTGGGACGAGAGTCTATAGCCTGATTTGTTCTAAGCATTTGCAGGTAGCAATGGCTAAACACTGAATCCAATTTGGAAACCTCAGCAACACTGATATCAGATTAAAGTTAATCAGTACAGAGTGGGACATAGTGATAGTGGCCGTGGTTTGAACAATCTTTAAGGATTTTGAATCTTAGCAATGCTCTAATAGGGATTCCAATTTGGAGACCACGAAAACACAAGAATACGAAGTAATGTTCCTTTTACTTCATTTTAAAAGTTGTTCCGAGTAGGTAATTCTTCTACTTTTAAATGTCATCTTATGCATGTTTAAACACTACATATGGCTGAGTAATTCATAACTTGTTTTTGTTCAAGTGGGCTTGTGAAGCTTCGACAATTTCTCAGTGAAAAGAATCTTAATGAACTGCAGCACTGTGTCTAAATTTGTAGGGGATTCTTCTACTTTAAACACTATTAATGCTATGCATTGTTATTTATAGACTTTCTGCTTTTCGTTGAGTGATTGCATTTTGAAGTGTTGCTTTTGATACTCTTTGCATCAACATTGTTAATATAATTGGTGAATATATATCTGAGTTATCTTACATTTTATTTTTTTCAGAGTATAGAAATATAAGTTTGATTTTGCATTCTAGTTATCAAGTAAAAATGACGTTGATTTATAAGTCACATCTGAAGCTTAGAATTTATCATGATCAATTATACAATTTCTAGTATCAAATTCTATCTTTAACTTGAAATTTTGTAAATGTACATTATGTTTTTACTAAGAAGCATTGTGTGAATAGTTAGGGTTTCTTTGGTTATTCAATGTGTGTATGATATTTTACAAAACATAAGTTTGGAATGCTTAGATTTATCATAGTTAATTTTTTCTTGGGTTTCATAGAATTTTATACATGATTAATTCTTGCATAGTGCTTATAACTTTAAACACTAGATATGATTGAATTTTGAAATTTGAACCCAGGCAGCCTTAACTAATAATCTAACACCTAGAGACCAATCGGCAAGGTGACAAATCGCTAATTATATGGGATCTTCCAATTTTTCAATCAATGCCTAAGGTTATGTGAAAATGCTCCAGCACCTGTGTGTGCTTCAAGGCATTCTAACAACCGATGAATGGGAGAAGGATAAGGAATGTATTCCCATTATTTTAATGGCTCATTTTACTGTAAAATTATCTACTAAGAAGAGACTGAAACAGATTGCAAAAAATTGGAAACATAAAGCTTTCCTTTGAACAAACAATAATGCATGACAAATAATAAAGCTTGCTTCTGGTAGTTCATTCTTTCCGGCCTGTTGAGGCCTGGAAATTCGCAGGCAACAACAGCAAGGGATTCTCCCCAGTCAACGTTCCCAACTAGCCCGTGACTGTTTGGTGTAGCGAATCCGTTCGGTTTGCGGTCCGGCTACCGTAGGTCAAGTAACAAAAATAAAAGGTTTTACCGGTTGCGACCCGGTCCACCGTATATATTTTTGTATTTTTTGACTTTGAGTATGATATGAAAGTGCCTATCTAAAATGCAGGTCAATTAAGAATGCAAGGAGTGGTCACAATGTGATGCGCAGGTTCTTACCTCTCATCTTAGACTCTCTCGCATCTAAATCATACACAACTAGAAAATACATACTAACTAAGCTGCCTCTAGAGAGCAAAATATTAGTTCATGAGTAATGTAATACTGTTCACATGTTAAGGTAAATCACAGATAGCTATTCTTAGGATCAAAACACATAAACATGAATAAGATATACATGACAAGATAGCTCATCAATCGTTAAACTCTCCATTACTCATAGTGGAAATTATCACAGAATAAACCAGAGAACATTCAGATAAGATCATAGGTTCAGAAAGTTAGAACTCTCTCACAGTTAATGAAACACAATTGAAAACGAAATAGTTCCCCTTCAACATTGTTCATTTTATCACATTCGAACATTCCACACAGCACCTTCTCCAACAGGCAAAATTTGCAATTTTTATTGTAAAACGAAGTAGTTCCTTTTACAAACAATGGCTCACAAGTTTTCCCAGGGAAAAAGCCCCCTCTCCTCTCTAACTTTCCACTCTTTATACATAAACAACAAAACCATTGGGCTTCCCCTACCATCTGACCTTTGGGCTCCCCAAAAAACCGTTTAACCTCACAATTTTGTCTTTTTTGTGAGTACTCATGATTCATATAATGCATTACATTTCGGATTTCTGCTTATGAGTACTTCATAAAATGGGATCAAATCGGTAACTGACGGACCCCTTCCAAGCCTGGACTTTTGTTGCCATCGATTCTGCCTTGTCTTTTATTTGTCCTTCTTGAGATCCCGTTGATTTCAAAAAAACTTTGCTTATCACTTTTCAGCCAACTTTCCTCAGCTTTATCCTTTAGCTACATCTTCTCGCAGCAGTAATCTGAAAAATCTTCTGAGTCCGTCTGCAGTCAAACCAAATTCATCATTAATTAGGATTGCATATTTTCAATAAACTTAAACTATACTAACAACAAAACTGCTCATCAAAATGAGGCCCTGTACTGTGCCCTCATCATGAAAGCCTTAACAAGAATCAAAAAACACCGTTGCCCACACAGGGGTTAAAAACTTCACAAGACAGCGGGAAAAACCTTATCGGTGGCTTGAACCATTTAAACATCAGCTGAATAGTCTTACTTATAGCCACAACGACGGATTTCAAATGGACAACGAGTTCCATGGGACCGTTAAATCTATCGGAGTTGGAAGAACTAAATGCCAAAGCATCGGGCGGAAAAGCTCCCTGTCGGCAAACGCAAAGACATCAACGTCGGGAGGTTAGTGTGTTACGCAACCGCAATGGCAGAAAATGAAAAGACTACGGACCCCGCGGCCCAAAGACATATCGATGAAACGTAGACACAGCATTGGCGAGCGAAGCAGTTATATGGCGGACACTTAGTTCGCTCAGGAGCCACAATGGCGGAAAACAATCAGACTACAACCTTCGATCAAAGTCATAAACTTTCCGTTACGGCGCAGAAACAATGTGAAAATGTTAAGTGTTCGGAACTTAAGGTCGTGCAGCGGTCCAAAACCCTGGCTTCACAAAGATCAAACAACCCCGACTCATACTTCAACCAACCTCTGATAATGCAAACAAGTCAAAACAATAACAACATGACATCGGAGAAGTCAAGACTATCCTGCGGAACACTCATCGTTCAGCTTCCGCAACGGAGGCTACATAAGGAAATATGGCTCCGATACATTGTTTAAATGGCCTTTGAACAATCAAACTATTTTTGCTTCGGCTGGGCAGTGCTGAAAGTTTGTTTCACCCCCGAAACAGTGGCGAAAATGAGAAATAGGCTTCCGAGAAAAAGAAAGAAATCACAGATCAAAGGGCAATCTTTAAAACCAAACTCCAACTTCCACACTCTAAGCAGTTTCAAACATAAGCAATTCTCTGAAAGCATGAAGACAGTTAACCTCAAAACAGTCCAAACTTGTAGTAGAGGGAAAAGAAAAACAGAGTTCATGGATTCAGACGATTATAAGCAAAATAAAAATTAAGAGGAGGGTCCAAAATTTCGAAAATTTGGGAAAACAGTTGCAGCTGCAACAATTGGCGACTACCTGGTGCACCTAGGTCTCTGGACAATTTATTTCTTAAGTAATAGACTATTTAGCAATAAACGAACATGTTGAATTCTTCCAGATGTCTAGATTTCCCAAATGGCAAATATATGTACTTTTAATCATTGATGATAGTCCAATTTAGGAGAAAGGGAAAACAAGATTTCCAAGTCAAGATAACTCTTTTGAGGCCGAGAAGATGAGTTTCATTTATTACCTCTGTCTTTGGGTAGCTTCCAGCTTGGACGCCACAGGATAGTAACATATGGTAAACAGAAATATTCCCTTGTTCCTCATTCTCATGCCATTTTGCACTTTTGTGCTTTTTTGGACTTTTGTCCTTCGCATATGAGTATTCATGCATACCTTTCTTTCTGAATTTCCATTCAGGCTCCTCTATCCATAGTGTCCTTTTGTGTGAGAGATGTATTCAACTTTCAGCTCACAGACGGAGAAGAAATTTTGGCAATTTAGTACTTATATGGTTCAATACTTTGTTTTGATACAAATTGCTTTCATAGGAGTATTTGACTCTTATCTACCTTTTGGCATTCATTTTCTGGCATGGGATCATTTATATATAATATACTGTTTACCCTGCTTCCTTTCCATGGGCCTTTTGCTGTCACCCCCTAGGACATTTTTAAATGCGAGATGGATGGAACCTCAAAATAGTATTCTAGACCTTTCGATCCTAGTTTATTTAACAAGGATTAAGTAGGACTTCAATGTGTTCATAGCCATTCGGGAAAACTGCTAAACTAGAAGAAATTCTTTCAGATAAAATAATAATACACAGTCTTACACCCAAGAACTTTAATCACTCCAGAATTCTGATTCTCTCCATGCAACCAAGAGCTTGCCTCCTTTTATTGAAATCAATCAAAATCTAAACTAAAACAAAACAGAAATAAAATAAATCAAAATAAACAGCCAAGTCAATTGATTTATGCACAAGATAAAAGAACAAAAAACAAAACTCAGGAAAAATAAGGTTTGAGAACTAAACCATTTACTGGTAAGTTCTCTTCCCAACCCTGTAAATCTTGCAATTTATAGGTTGAGGGGCCAAGCTTTGCCACAATTTGAAAAGGGCCTACCCACAACTGTTGAAATTTCGTGTGTTTTTCTTTCTCATCATGGGGGTGGTCCCACTTGAGAACCAAATATCCCACCTCAAATTCTCTTGTTCCATCCTTGTGTTTATCAAACCATCTCTTGACTATCCCCTGTTGTTGTCTAAAACGTTCTCTGGCCTTGGATCTAGATTCCTCTGCCTTCAAAAGATTATGTATCCTTACCTGCAAGACTTCATTATCTGATCCTTTTGATTCCTGAGCTATTATGGAAGAGGGTAGCATGATATTGGGGGGTAGAATGGCCTCTTTTCCATAAACAAGGGTGTACGAGGACACACCTAACGAAGTCTTGGGGGTGACCCTATCAGCCCAAAGAGCATTTGGTAATGCTGAGTGCCAATTCTTCTGATTTTCTATCACCGTCTTTTTCAAAATCCTAATCAGATTCTTGTTTGTAGATTCAGCTAAACCATTTCCCTGTGGATAGTAATTAGCAGAGTAATGCAACTTAATTCCTTTCTCATGAGCAAATGCAGTTAATTTAATCAAGGAAAAGTAAGTAGCATTATCGAAAACTAAAGAAATTGAAACTCCAAACCTGGTCATAATATGGTCTTGCAAGAAGTCCATGACCGCATCTTCATTTACTTTATGCAACGGAATGGCTTCGAACCAACGAGTGAAGTAGTCGGTTGCTGTCAGAATATACTTGTGTTGCAGGGAAGAATTCGGCTTTATTTCCCCAATGATATCCATCCCCCAATGTTCAAAAGGCTCTGTTATCATCACAGGCTTTAACGGTCCTCAGTGCTTTAACTTGTCTCCCTTCGCACCTTTGACAAATGTCGCACTTTCTAACATGGGCATGTGCATCTTTGAACAGTGTGGGCCAATAGTATTAGGCTCTGAGAATTTTATGAGCTGTAGTATCTCCGGAGAAATGTCCTCCAGCAGGCCCATTATGTAAATCTATCATTACCTTCTTCGCATCTTCTTTCTCTAAGCATCTAAGAAGGACTCCATCATAATTCTTTCTTAATAATATTCCTTCAACAATTTGATATGAGGCTGATTTAAGACGCAGTGCTATTCTTTGCTTAGAATTCCAATGTTCCGGTAACAACCCCGCCTGAAGGTAGTGCACAAGGTCTCGATACCAAGAGTCCGGAGCTGTGAAAAGAGGACATACATCCATCAAATGTAGCTCAGCTTCGTCTTCCCAGTCATGTTCTTCATTATCTTTACTTTCAGTCATCAGTTTGCACAAACCTTGCCCTTTGATCATGGAAGCTGGCTTGAATTCGAGGTCATACTCCTGTAGAGCTGTTACCCAGTTGCCTCTTCTTTCTCCTAACTCCTTCTATACGAAAAGAGACCTCACAGCTGGGTGTGGCACTATTACCTTTGTCTGGTTCTTCAGTATATATGGTCTGAATTGTTTCACTGCTTTGAACACTACGTAAGCTTGTTTATCCACAGCCGGGTAATTCAATTCAGCCCCTTGCAGACCAGTGCTCATAAATGATATGGGGAACTCATCTCCCCCATCTTCCTTCTGGGTAAGCACAACTACTAGTGAATCATCGGATGCGAAAGTGTACAAAATAAAATCTTTATCAAAATCCAGACTTTTGAGGGAGGGTGCATGCGCAACAACTGTTTTAATCTTGCTAAATGTGTTCTTCTCTACATTAGTCCACTTGAATTGTACACTTTGCTTTACCATATGTTGCAAAGGTTTAACAATTTGAGCGAAATCTGGAACAAACCTTCGCACGAAGTTTATTGTCCCCATAAACGATTGCATGCCCTTTTTATTATGGGGTAAGGGAATCTGTTCGATGGCTTTGATCCTTTCTGGGTCTATGGAGATCCCCTTCTTAGAAACCACGTGACCCAACAACCTACCTTCTGTAACAACAAACACACACTTCTTGGGGTTTAGTGAGATACCATATTTTCGGCAGCGTTCAAAAATCTGCTTTAGATGAAATGCGTGTTCCTCTCTTTTCTTTGAGAATATTGTGATGTCATCGAGGTATACTACAGCACTGCAGCCAATCAGACCGTGGAAAGCTATGTCCATAGCCCTTTGGAAGGTAGCTCCAGCATTTATGAGTCCAAAGGGCATCCTTCTGTAAGCAAAAGTTCCCTACATGGTCCTGAATGTCGTTTTTAGTCTGTCTTCTTCAGCTACTAATACTTGATTGTAGCCTGAGAATCCATCTAATAAAGAGAATAGTTCAGAACCTGAAACCATTTGCAATATCTGCTCCATGGGTGGAACATGATAATTGTCTTTATCTGAAGTGCGATTTAAGTTTCTAAAATCCACACATAGCCTGATTTCCCCAGATTTCTTCCTCACCGGTACCAGATTTGAGACCCATTCCGAGTGTCTAACCTTGAAGATAATTCTAGCATCCAATAGTTTCTTAACCTCACTCTGGATTAAAGGTTCTAATTTTGGGTGCATTTTCCTTAAAGGCTGCTGATAAGGTTTTATTCCAGATTTGATGGGGATAACATGCTGGATAATATTGGTGTCATATGTCTTCAGATATTCATACGTCTAGGCAAAAACATCTTTGTATTGCTTGAAAATACTGATGAACTTATCCCTTTCAACTGGGGAGCAACATTTTCCCAGATTCACATATTTAGGCTCCATCTTAGTCCCCAAATTAATCAACTCGAATTGTAGAGACGAGCTATGAGTCTTCACATTCGCTGGTTTTCTAAACTTCTCATTTAAATCAAACATCCGTTCTAAAGTCCTGACTCCCTTAGGAATACAATTATCGAATTTTAGCTCGGCCTGATGTTCTTCATCATCAATAATCGCCCCTTTGAATGCCTCGTCATTTGTCAAGCATTCTCTAATCTGCTGATTGTCATTGAACACTCGTAGATTGGTAATCATATCTGGAACCGAAGGCCTGAAAAGCAATTCAACAGAGCACCGATTATTAGAGGGCACAAGCTTCGCAACTGATGTGGCCAACAAGTCAGCTACTGCATTCTTAAGTCTTGGAATCGATACAATGTTAAATGCATGAAAACATTTAAGTAAATCCCATACTTCATTTTGATAAGCTTTTAAATGAGGAGAAATGCAATGTATTTGATTTCGAATTTGTTTTACAATTATTTCAAAATCTCCAAACACTTTCAGATTATTTGCCTTTAATTCAATTGCTTTCCTTAATCCCTGAACCAACGCTTCATATTCAGTCATGTTATTGGTACCTTCAAACTCTAACCTACATGAAAGAAAATATTTGTTTTTCATAGGGTCAATCAGGACATAGCCGGCTCCCGACCCCTCTAAAGTTTTAGAACCATCAAAGAAAAGTGTCCAAAAATCGCTACTCACTACCGTGTGAGAATTAACATCTACATCTACAACTAAGTCTACTATTTTACAATCGATTTCATCAGCCTGTGAAAACCGAAGGAGATCAGGCTGAGCATCAGATGTATTGCTGGCTTATTTCGCTTGATAGTTTCCTGGTTCTATCTCAATAAAGTAGTTTCCCAAAACATAATCCACTGGTTCATTTTTTTCTTCGAACTGAGTAACATTGTGTTTCATGTGGGGCTCCCTCAAAACTTTAATTTGATTTGGGCTTCCTTTATATGGCAGCCACAGATGCGACCAGTCCAAGGCAAAATATCCATTCAGCTTTGTCGACCAATCCTTGCTCAAAACAAGTCCATAAGCTTCCGGTATGTCAGCCACCACAATATCGATGACTTGACACACCTTATCATTTGAAGATAAGCGAATGAGAACATCCTCCATTTCTCCAATTACCTTCACATTCGTTCTATCCAATTGAACAACCCTCCAGGTAGATGGTTTAGGTTGTCCATTTATCTTTTTGCAAACTGACAGCGGCATGACATTGACTGATGCCCCCGAGTCTACTAGGCAGTTATGCACGTTATGGTTGAAAATTTCAAAAGTAAGGAGAAAAGGTGGATTCTTTCTTTTAGGCTTACCTCCCATACCTGCTTCACCAATTTCTTCTTCTTGGGGCTGATTGTCAGTGGGAAACCTCTCCTCTGATACTTCAAGTGCTTTCAATAGCTTTTCTTTCTGCTGTGGCACATTGCACATTTCAAATAATGAGATGTTTGCCCTTACCTTCTTGATATCCTCCACAATGTCATAATCCATCTTATGTTCTGTGAGATTCGATCTACCATTATTTATCTTTTCTTCATTGGGCTTAGTAGGCATGCGGGTCTGTCTAGGATTTTGACTGGTGATGGTAAACTCCGGAATTTTATTAGCTGAGGAGCTATTTTGAAATTTCTTAACATTCTTTTGAAGTCTTTTGATCTTCGGGAGCATAAGACTGTTTTCCTTGATCAACCCCTGGCTTCTTGTCGTTACATTTGTTTTCAGGATGCCCTCGTGTCTCAAGTCCTTTTCTTCCTCGCCATCAAACAACGATACACAGTCCCATAAAACCATAGCTTCATCCTCTTGTTTTTCTGTTGATTTATTGTTATCTTTCCCTTCTTCATCGTTGTCTTCAGTTAATTTGGAATCCAAAAGCTGATTCATGACCAACGTCATTGAATTTATCCATTGAGGACAATTCTTTTCAGAATGGGGTTGTTGGTGGAAAGTGCAAAAGTTATCCATTCCTACCTCCGTTAAGTTCATAGATGCAGGGCTGTGCGGAGGGGGTTGGGATTGATTGTTATCTTCCCTTTTCTTGTAATAAGGCTTGTAGAACTTTTGGGCTTCCTTTTTCTTTTCCAAGTCCATGATTATGTTAGAAATCTTCTGCATCATCTTTGCCATTTCTTCGAAATCTGGTGATTGCTCCTCTTTAGGCTTAGTAAATAACAAAGCTTTTCTCCCAACATTTTTTTCTCCTGACCATTCAGGATAATCTTTGATACTTTCCCTTTCAGCCTCTACTCTCTTCGCTTCCTCATAAGTCTCTGCTAGCGTAGGTTTGGCCTTCATTTTGGAAAACATGGCCAACTTGGGTCCTAGAGCTGAAGTATAATATTCAATCAGGACTTTATCCGAGGGTTTGTCAGCTTCGGAAAAATTCTTAAGATAGGTTGCGAATCTTTGGGTAAAACTATGCACCTTCTCTTTTCTTTCTTTCTTTAAGGCGCATAGTCCTTTCATGAGAGTTGCATGAGTTTTTTGGGTTGCATACTTACTTCTAAAAATCCTTTCGAAGGTATCCCAATTAGGGATAGAGTTTGCAGGCAAACCAAAGTACCACGAGGCTGCTGCTCCTTTAAGGGTGTGTGGAAAAAGTATACAAACTACATCCTCATATTCCCCAGCCCTTAATCCTTCTATTGCCAAATAGAAACTTTGCAAGTGGTCATCTACTAACATCTTCTCATTTGGATCAAACTTGGGCAGCATCTTTTCAAAATATTGAGGTAAATCATGCAAAGGAGGTGTTAGGTTTAAATGTGATTTGGCTTTCCAAGCAGATGGTGGATTTGGTGGGTTGGGTGGCTGATTTGCGTTTATGCCTACCATGAGTCTGGGAGGAGAGTGAGGTGGTGAATGAATAGGAGTATTAACAGGTGAACCGTAAGGTGTGTTTGGGCCTACTTGATTCAAAGGCTGAACTACCTCCTGTAATTCTACTTCTACTAACTCTTCTCAATCTCCAACTAACACTGAATCTTCCAATATAGGATGGTCTTTCCTTTTATATTCTCTTCTAGGAAATTCAGGGATGATTGGTAATACTCCAATATTCTTCACGTATGCCCTAGTATGTCTTCTCAGATCATTAACAACTTCGTTGTCCACAGAATACAAATGTTCTCTACCCTTCTCTTCAGGAATAGGATTGGGAACCAAACTGCCTTCTGAACTGTCACCGGTGGAATAATCTCGAGAAAACGGGTTTCCTTGGACAGTCATGCACTGGCGGCCCTCCTTCTAGCGCCAGAAACTGTTGAGGCCTGGAAATTCGTAGGCAACAACATCAAGGGATTCTCCCCATTCAACGTTCCCAACTAGCCTGTGACTATTTGGTGTAGGGAATCCGTCTGGTTTGCAGTCCGGCTACCGTAGGTCAAGTAACAAAAATAAAAGGTTTTACCGGTTGTAGCCCGGTCCACCGTATATATTTTTGTATTTTTTGACTTTGAGTATGATATGCAAGTGCCTATCTAAAATGCATGTCAATAAAGAATGCAAGGAGCGGTCACAATGTGATGCGCAGGTTCTTACCTCTCGTCTTAGACTCTCTCGCATCTAAATCATACACAACTAGAAAATACATACTAACTAAGCTGTCTCTAGAGAGCAAAATATTAGTTTATGAGTAATGTAATACTGTTCACATGTTAAGGTAAATCATAGATAGCTGTTCTTAGGATCAAAACACATAAACATAAATAAGATATATATGACAAGATAGCTCATCAATCGTTAAACTCTCCATTACTCATAGTGGAAATTATCACAGAATAAACCAGAAAAAATTCAAATAAGAACATAGGTTTAGAAAGTTAGAACGCTCTCACAGTTAATGAAACACAGTTGAAAACAAAATAGTTCCCCTTCAACATTGTTCATTTTATCACATTCGAACATTCCACACAACACCTTCTCCAAGAGGCAAAATTTGCAATTTTTATTATAAAACGAAGTAGTTCCTTTTACAAACAATGACTCACAAGTTTTTCCAGGGAAAAATCCCCCTCTCCTCTCTAACTTTCCACTTTTTATACAAAAACAACAAAACCCTTGGGCTTCCCCTACCGTCTGACCTTTGGGCTCCCCAAAAAACCGTTTAATCTCACAATTTTGTCTTTTTTGTGAGTACTCATGATTCATATAATGTGTTACATTTTGGATTTCTGCTTATGAGTACTTCATAAAATGGGATCAAATCGGTAACTGACGGACCCCTTCCAAGCCTGGACTTTTGTTTCCATCGATTCTGCCTTGTCTTTTATTTGTCCTTCTTGAGATCCCGTTGATTTCAGAAAAAACTCTGCTTATCACTTTTCAGCCAACTTTCCTCCACTTTACCCTTTAGCTACGTCTTCTCGCAGCAGTAATCTAAAAAATATTCTGAGTCCGTCTGTAGTTAAATCAAATTCATCATTAATTAGGACTACATCTTTTCAATAAACTTAAACTATACTAACAACAAAACTGCTCATCAAAATGAGGCCCTGTACTGTGCCCTCATCATGAAAGCCTTAACAAGAATAAAAAAACACCGCTGCCCACACAGGGGTTAAAAACTTCACAAGACGGCGGGAAAAACCTTATCGACGGTTTAAACCATTTAAACATCAGTTGAATAGTCTTACTTATAGCCACAACGGCAAATTTCAAACAGACAATGAGTTCCGCAGGACCGTTAAGTCTATCGGAGTTGGAAGAAGTAAATGCCAAAGCATCGGGCGGAAAAGCTCCTTGTCGGTGAACGGAAAGACATCAACGTCGGGAGGTTAGTGCATTACTGAGCCGCAATGGCGGAAGATGAAAAGACTACGGACCCCGCGGCCCAAAGACATATCGACGAAACTTAGACACAGCATTGGTGAGCGGAGCATTTATATGGCAGACACTTAGTTCGCTCGGGAGCCGCAATGGCGAAAAACAATTAGACTACAGCCTTCGATCAAAGTCATAAACTTTCTGTTATGGCGCAGAAACAATGTGAAAACATTAAGTGTTCGGAAATTAAGGTCGTGCAGCGGTCCAAAATCTTGTCTCACTTCCAAAACAACGGCTTCACAAAGATCAAACAACCCCGACTCAAACTTCGAGGAACCTCTGATAATGCAAACAAGTCAAAACAATAACAACACGACATCGGAGAAGTCAAGACTATCCTGCGCAACACTCATCGTTCATCTTCTGCAACGGAGGCTACATAAGGAAATATGGCTCCGATACATAGTTTAAATGGCCTCCGAACAATCAAACTAAAAATGTTACTTCAGCTGGGCAGCGCTGAAAGTTTGTTTCACCCCTGAAACAGTGGTGAAAATGAGAAATAGGCTTCCGAGAAGAAAGAAATAAATCACAGATCAAAGGGAAATCTTTAAAACCAAACTCGAACTTCCACACTTGAAGTAGTTTCAGACATAAGCAATTCTCCGAAAGCATGAAGACAGTTAACCTCAAAACAGTCCAAACTTGTAGCAGAGGGAAAACAAAAACAGAGTTCATGGATCCAGACGATTCTAGGCAAGATAAAAATTAAGAGGAGGGTCCAAAATTTCGAAAATTTGGGAAAATAGTTGCAGCTGCAACACGGCCTATCACGCTATCTTACATGATGGTTGGTTAGGGAGGTCTCGCTCACGTTTCCTTTCATTCCATTGCCAGTCCAATAAAGTCTAACAAAGCGTTCTACGTATTAATGAATCCATGAGTCAATATATGCTTTGTAGGTTGTATGTTGTAGCTCAAGAGTGGGATGTGGAGGTCATACTTACATTTATTTTTATCATGGATGGAACGACTGTTAATAAGGTTGTGGCTTTAGAGAAAGATGAACTTGAAAGAAAAGTTGCATGTAACACCCTGGTTTTGACCCTGTTTGCATTAAATGTATATGATGTATATATTGTATTTAATTGTGGTGTGGAGCTAAAGGCAAAATCCCCACCATGGATTATCGGTTTTATGTTTCGACGATTAAACTTGTTGCTGATGGGATTTTGTGCTAGCCGACGCATTATAATTTCGAACATAATGTAAATATGCAATTTAATTAAAAACCCACAACTAGCTATGTCAATGCAACAAATAATGAGATGGGGGCATGATTCCTAAGGATAAGCTGGGGGGGGGAGGAATATTCAAACCTTTGGGGCCAATGGGGAAAAGCCAAATGTTAAAGGGAGAACCCATCAAAACTGTCAACTACTTTTCTTGTCTTATTCACCCAGTCATTTATTACTGCCAGAAGTTGGTTGAGTTGGTTATTGCATGGGATGGGCAAGGTATGACAACCCAAATTTGAATTTGGGAAGCTATTAGTTTTTGGAAAATGCGTTTTGACTCCTTGGGCAAGTAAAAACCCGAAAACGTAGGCCATTCTGCCATGCTTGGATGTTTTCATGTTTTCCTCACCATTTTTTCTTCACGTGAGCTCTTTCAGGCATCCAGAACTTCCTGTTTGTGTTTTCATTCCATGTTTTTGGCTGTTGGCTTCATTTTCCCATGGATGGGAGGTCAGTTTTGTAATGCCAGGGATTGGGTTGGTTTTCCTCACGTTTTTGGAGCTGTTGGTGCATTTTCCACTCACGTGTTTGCAGTTTCATGTGTTTTTACCATGGCTGTGAAGTGTTTTTGTTAGCTTCTAGTGGTTGGGATCTCTGCTGGGTGTTTTGGTGCCGTTTCCAAATGCCCATGGTGGGAAATTTCGTTGTTTAGTGTTTCCCAATGAGTGGGAGAATAGAGCCACAAATTTTGGGTGCTGTTGAGGTCATTTTGGCCACGTTAGGGCCATAAATGAATATGGAATTTGAGTTGTTCATACTGAGTTGTTTCTACCCAGTTGCCATACCCGATTTTGGTCTCTGTGGTGTTTTCACTTCAGTCCAGAACTATTATTGCTATGTGCATATTGTTTGTTGGCCTTTGAACTATCTTTGGGTATGAAAATGGGGTTTGAGCTTGCTTGACAAACCTAGTGTGTGCAGGAGCTTCACAAACAGAGCTAGAGGGTTGGCTTTCTTCTTTACACCCCCTGAATAGCACTGGAAGGGAAGGCATGGCCCGAGGGACTGCATAGCAGAGAAGGGAATGCTTCCTTGTGTTGGGTGTGTGTGGATGTCTTAGAAGTCAGGCTAGTTCTGGTGCAGGTGTCCATAGCTCTTGGATTGAGCTCACTAGATTAGCCACCAACGTTTCCAACTCCCTGTTAGCCTGATAAACCCAAATGTGTTGGCTTGGCTGAGTTTTGTGTATCCTTGGCTACGTGTGAGCTTGCTAGTTTCCCTTTATTCCTTGTGGAATCATGCCCAACTCGGGGGTGGAAGTGTTGCTGAGTGATTGATGAGCACACTGGCCTATGGTTGGGAGGAACGTTGCAGCAACGTAGCTGGTTGTGGGATACGCTTCTTCTAAGATAAGTATTCTTGTGTTTAAATCCTTGCAACTGTGTTTGTTTTATAAATCTATATGAACATGTTAAATGTTGTGAATGAATGGAATTGCTTCCGCTGTTTGATAATCATTTATGCATTTGTGTATGTTTAAGTTCATTTCATTTTATTTTATGTTCATGGGGCTAGATTTCCCAGAATGTTAGCATTATGGTCGCATCCTCTCGTCGATAGAAGGGTGGGAACGTGATATTGCAGCCCTTGCTAGAGAGGAAACCCTTGCTGCACAAGCCTAGGTGTTGTTTTCATATACAGGTGTTGAGATTCCTTTTAGTAAGAGGATTTTTTTATACAAACTTTGAAAATAATCAAATATAAATATTATTATTTCAACATGTATACAAAGCTTTGAAACCCTCTTTAAATTTGAAATGCTATCATTTTTCACATTATTCAAAATTATTTTGGAGAAGTTTTGCTCAATCTTGAAGTGCTATCATATTTCACATTATTCAAAATTATGTTGAAGAAGTTTTGCTCAATCTTAATCCATGAGAGGAGAATGCACACAGAGATAGCACTCGATGGTAAGTATAGAGACTTAAATTGCTGTCAAAGCAGTTGTGCCGTCAAACTCTCACTTATCAAATTATTACCAAAGCACGAAAAACTTCATTTTTTTTTATATATAACACAAATAAAAACAAAATTTTATCTCTAATCTTAAAAAATAAAAATCTTAAATAGCCTTTATCCAATATTATTATTTATTATTTATTAATAAAACAACGTCGTCTTACTAAAAAATTTACAATCTCACAACTTACTTTATGCACATAAAAGTATTTACAATTTAAAGTACCATCAACTTAACAATTAAACAAGTCTTTGCTGAAGCTAAGATATGACACTAATACTTGAAAACTTGCGAGAGTGGGCTGCAACGACGGTGAAAACTTGCCAAATAACTGTTGTTCCCATACGAAATTTCATTGGAGCAAAATCCATGTCTATATGGGCTGCTATAGTTTTGAGAAACTTGGTCGTATGGTAACGTAGCAAATTACGCTGATGCCAACCCAATAACTGTTTTAAGAGTTCGTGGACGAATTTGTCTCATTTTATTGGAATCTACGCACAATTTAAGCAATGCACAAGGGAGATTGTTGCGGTTCCTTTACCTGCCTGCCTGATCTGGTTCGATGAAAGATTAAAAACTGTAAAAGATTGTAAAACAACGATGCGAGCAGAATGATAGAATTTTTTTTTGTTCAATTCGGTTCGTGAAGCTTCCACAATTTCCCGTATTACAGCCTTGAAACTGTCCTTTATCAAGATAAATTTTTAGTAAACTTAACAGCTTACAAGGGTTATGCATTTGACGTCCAACCGATGCGTATAATTATTTGCTGAATAATAAGTTTAGGTTGGACATGCGCTGAATGGCTTGCCACCTGCCAGCTCGTTGTACTGATTTAAATTCAAATTGCAAACCATATTGCAAGAGCCAGGCCTGACCTGATTTCAATGGCTCCATTACTATGCACACACTTACGACAGGGACTTCTCCACCCTGTGGCACTTGTTGAACCTTCGGTCGGACGGAATAACAAGCTAAAATTCTGTGATGGTGGCAGCTACTATCAATTTGATCTTGTGTGCGCATGAAACGATTATATAACACTAGCATACACCAAAGCTTCATTGTGAAATTCAAGAGAACGACATTATGTGAAATTACTGAATTAACATAAATTCTATGGTAAGTAGAGCAAAGCAAGTGCAACATTTTTAAAAGGCAAAAAACTAGAAGCAAATGCTATATCTATCTTCATTTTCAAGATGGAAGTGGCCCCTACAATTCTTAGTTGTGAGAGGTATCGCATCAATCATAAAAAAACATTTTTTTTTAGAGAGATTCCACCAACATTACAAAATTCCAAACGAAGGGCCATAAAGTTTGAAGTGAGCACAAATGGAAGAAATGAGACAAGACTTGTTGTGTATTGGAGTGGGTGAAGATGCCAAATGAAGCACATGCCCAATTTATCACCAAACAACATTTTAACTTCAAACATTTGCAATTTAAATCTAATCAAACCTAACCAAATTGAACTTTCTAAGGGAGCCATCTTCATTTTGTGGGGTCCCTATTTTACACTATAATTCCCTTGTCTAACTTGATTACATCTTTGGCAAGTTGATCTGCAACTGAATTGTTGAGATGCATGAGGTGCATAAGTTTCACTCTTGAAGGTTCCAATTAATACACTCATAATTCCTACCTTGTATATTCCCTTCCCTAAGTTTTTTCCCCTTTATATGCTTTATGACAAAAATAAGTTTCTAAAAATTATAATATGTTGTAGTTGAAGACTCTTCACAATTTTTGTACATAGAAGGAAGGTGTGCATTTCAGCCTAGTTACTTGTCACCACACCTATACTCATAAAAATTTCATTTCTTCCTTTCCATCAAGATCCAAAAAAACCCTGCACTTGCCACCCCTTAACATTACTTATACAATATTCTATTAACATAAATTCTAATTATAGAAAAAATTAGAATCATATTTACGAAACACCCCAAAGCGGGAAAATGAAACATACCTTCCATTCATTTTAGACATACCGAAGTTCTTTTCAATGTTTCATTTTCCCGCTTTGGAGGTATGCTAGTACTATATATTTTCATTTCATCAAATAATGTTGCGCTACTCAGCTTTTTGCTTCACTTCGCTTTGCTTTGATCTCTACATGTGTTTTTTTCTCAGACACATAGGGTTCTCTTTGAGGTGTGGTCCATGTTCAAACCGCTTATGGCAGCTTTCTCACCTCTTGCACTCGGAAAAAAATAAATGGGCATGCATTCCCACACATTCATCCATATCAACCCTCCCTCCCACTCGGAGTCACAAGGTGACGCATAGTCCCCTTCACGAATGTTCCAACGGATTGCGAGAAGCCAAGTTGCCTAGGTAATCTTGTATATAAATATGAGTGGCGGGCCTAGACAAATTACCGATACATTGAAGTTGCGGGTGCATGTCTATAGTGAAGCTCAACACATTCTTGCCACTCTTCCTCCGTGTCACGTCCCCATGCCTCCGACCAGCGAAGATGACGCGACTACAAGCTTCGATCACCCGGGCTAAGAGCCCCATGAACATGTGCATTCACAAAATTGCTAAAACAGAATGCTTAAACATACACACATGAACATTTATCATGCACAGATGCAAACATCTATCAGGCACAGCGGAAATATCATACATTTAAGCAAGCATTCATTTAACATGTTCATAATTTTCATTAACAGAATTTACAGTTGTAGAAGTAAAATGGACAAAATCACTTATCTTATGAGGAACTCGATCCGCAACCAGCTACGTTGCTGCAACGTTCCACCCAACCATAGGCCAGCGTGCTCCTTAATCTCTCAGCAGCACTGCCACCCCGGAGCTGGGCATGATTCTCCAAGGAATAAGGGAACTAGCAGGCTTACACATAGCCAAGGATATACAAAACACAGCCAAGCCAACACAGTTGGGTTTATCAGGCCATCAAGGAGTGGGAAAGGCTAAATGCTAAGCTGGTGAGCTCATTACAGAGCCAAGAACACCTACACCAGAACTAGCCTGACCTCTAAGACACCCAAACACACCCAACACAAGGAATCAGTCCCTTCTCTGCTACACAGTCCCTCAGGCCCTGCATTCCCTTCCAGTGCTATTCAGGGGTGATGGAGAAGAAGGCCAGCCCTCTAGCTCTGTCTGTGTGGTTTTCAGCCACCAGGTTTATCAAGCAACCCAAGCCCCCATCCCTGCTCCTTACATGGTCCAAAGACCAACCATTGCACACAAGCAATTAAGTCAGTTGTCACAGCTTAAACAGGGAAAATGAATTCTGAGTCATTCTTGGCCCTATCATGGCAAAAATGACTCTCAGGAAAATTTACAACAGTTCCCAACATGTAAGGAAGACCACAACGACCACAGCCACAACGTGGGAAAACACAGCCCGTCCTGGGCAACGAGATCACCAAGAAAACATATACAGACCACGTTGGGGAAGAAATTATAGTCTCCTAGCCTGTGGGTGAGCGTGAGCAACAATGCAAAACCCACAATCAGCCAGTGGGAAGTGGATACAACCACACTATTCACAAATCCGTAGAAGAAAACCACTGCGTGGTTAAATCCAGCAAAATTCCTGTGCGTGAAAACCATGAGCAGACAAATGGGAAGTGCGTGAAGGTGAACAACTACCAGGAGGACGCGAAATTGCAGTGCGTGGGTGTTTAGCAACTCGTGGAGAGGAATAAAATGTCTGCGTGAGGGGATGAACAACAAAATCGTGGGTAGAGTGTGCGTGTGGGTGAGGACTGACAGTCCTGCCACCCCACTCCCAAAAATCATAACTGCCTCAACCACCAGCAGCCTTTCTTAATGAAAGTGGTTGGAATAAAACAAAGGAGGAAGACATATGGGTATTTTTCTCTCATTGGCCAAGGTTTGACTAATTCCCCCCACACCCTTATCCTTGTGAAAATCATGCCCCTTTCTCATTTTAGTTGCCACGATCGTAGCTGGTTGGGTTCATTTAATTAATTATAGATGCATATTTACATGATGACCAACATAATATATGTCACATGCCTCGATATACAATCGGTGACAAATTTAAATCCAAAACATAACATAACCGATCAATGGTGGGGACTTGGCCTTTAGCTCCGCACCCTGATCATTAATATATACATCATGTACATCTAATGCAACGGGGTCAAAATCGGGGTGTTACACTTTGTTGCAAATCACACCGTGAGAATTCGCTACTGTCGGAGCTTGGAATTATCACTACACGACTTTCCTTTCTCAATTTATCTCCTCCAAGTTTGGAGTGGGCACTGTGGCCTCTATATTTAGAGGGGTAGCGAGTATATCTTAGATAATGACGGAGAAGAGGACACAAGGTATATGCAGCTTGACAAGTTTGCAGGTTGTTGGCACATTTTAGTGGCCAAGTACGGTTAATGATTTGTGATTTTTTTAAACTTCCCTCACCAAACTGAAGAGTCTTCCATAAGATTCATGTGTATTACTTAGTATTATATAGAGATTTTTATTCTTCCATAATTAGCTGTAATCGACCTTAAATAAGTTTTTTTTTGTGAAGCCGGCATTGTGTGATCTAAGTCTGTTAAGCGAAAGGAGGAGTAGAAGAAGCTTCCAGTCATGAAGATACAAGATTTTCCTTGCTAACTACGATGGGTTGGTTTTGGGGCTCGCTCAGATTTAGATATTCTTTCACGCTACTTTTGGCTGCTAAGGATAATATCCGCTTTATTGAGTTTTTCCCTACCGTAATACCGACTACCCATTGTGAAAATGGGGACTCCCAGAAAGAATCCCAAGAAGGTTTGTTTTATTAGGCACTACCGACAGAAAGAGAATACCAGAGGGTACGCCCAAAAAATTTGTTTTCTAGATACTCCACACTTTTTCTCTAGCAAATTTTCCATCTCTCGGATGACTCCCTTTCAGTGACTATGTGATCTACATTTCGTGGATTTCCGTAAGAGATCCAATTTGTGTAATTCAAGCCAGTTAAGCAAAAGGAGGAGCAGATGAAGGTTAGAGTTGCCATAACATAAGTTTTTAATGGGCTTGGAAGCGAAATATCTCGGTAAGATAAAGAAATTGTGTCCAAAGAAAAGCTCCTCGAACCACAAGGCCTTAATATTTTCACAGACTAGGCAGTGAAAGAGCTTGAGAAAATCAAGAACTTGTGTGAAGCTTCTTGTCCCACGTTTTTTTATTGAAGTCGGTTAAGTAAAAGGAGCAATAGACAGAAGTTAAGGTCGTAAGATTTGCAAAAGCTCGGCAGAGGAAGTGCTTGTGAAATTTTTTTTTTGTGTCCAAAGCAAACATTCTGATGGTTTATCTGGATGATAGCTGCTAGCCCAATTCCTAATCGCATTGTCAATCATCATGGACGACAATCGAATATACTCAAGCCATACTTGGATCGAAAATACGAGCTACCATCAATTTAGATATAGCAGTCTCATGCATACCATGAGGGCATGTATGCGTTCAACAAAGAGAATTTCAAGCGCTTGGAGGAAGAGGTCGCAGCGCTGATTAATATGACGGAGGAGAAATTGGAAGTGTTAATAGACAAGGAAAGTATGGTTACAGAATATGGACTTCAAGTGCGGATACTTGGACAGGGACATAGGAAGTCATGGCCGTTTTAGTTTATAATGGAAACAACAAACAATGTTAGATAATGGATCACAGTCACTAAAAGAGGATCCCAGCCAGTCTCTAAAAGAGCAGACTCGCTTACGCTCTTAAAAGAAGTAAAATAAATAAGGTTTATTTTTTTATTTCATGGAGACTGGAGAAGTAAGGCCTCTTTTTTTTTCAATGAAATAACATACTTTCAACCTTAAAAAAAACATACAATATTTAAAAACACCTCATCTTTAATCCCATACCGTTTTTATACTTTAGAAAAACTAATATCAAGAAACCATCATATATAAATTCACTTTATAGGTGTATTTTTATTTTATTATTACTAGCATTTGCACCAGGAGGTGCAAAGGAACACCGAGAGGGTAAAAATATTGAATCTTTACCACAACAAACTCTCTGCAATAAACCTTTGGCACTGTTCATTTACATACCTCAAAACCAAATAGGCCTTATTTCCGCACTTCCACACTTCCCTCACTCCGCAGTTCTTCCATGTTGCTGGCTGCAATAGATCCCATTTTTAGTCATGCAAATGCGAGCCCCCATTAACATTTTTAACTGTTTTCCCAAACCATATTTCCTTAATGGGAAATATCAAGTTGCGCGTATGATGTTTTCACTTTATAAAATTTCCTCGTTGGTCTTGTTTTTTTTTGGATTTTGTTTATTTTGGAAGTACCTTTTCGTTTTGGGCGCTTCCGCTTTCTGCCTTCCGCTTTCTGCAATGCAGAATGCACGGATCCGTTTTTTCAAGTGATTAAGGAAATCCATTCCCGACTTCCACTTTCTGCCTATGCGGATTTCATAATTTTCATTTTTCGCCAATTAAATTTTCTTGCCGACTTCTGGTTTCCGCTGTGCGGAATGCGGAAATCGGAAGTTACAAGTACGACAGAAAGCGGAAGCCGGAAAAGTCTTTGCATTTTTTTTTAATTTCTATTTTTTCCGACTTCCGGTTTCCATGGTGCGGAATGTGGAAATCGAAACTTTGATCTTTTTCTTCGCAATTTTTGTTTTCTTCCACTTTCCGCTTTCCGAAGTACGGAATGTGGAATGCAGAACTTTGATACGTTTTTAGTTCAAATAAATTTCTTTCTGACTTCCTCTTTTCGCTATGCGAAACGTAGAAGCCGAAAACGCCAAATCCAAACTTTCCTAAACTTTTTATTTCTGAAGTTTCAGTTGCACGCTTTTATCTCGATCGTTTATTTTTTGCTAGATCTACGGTTTAGATTTGTTTTGTCCTTGTTGGGTTCCTCTTTCTGCTATGCAAAATGAGGAAATTGAAAGTTACAATTTTGCAATAAACTTTCCACGCTTTTTGACTTCCACTTTCCGCCGTGCGGGATGTGGAATTCGGAAAAAGTTTTTTTTTGTTTTTTTAATTTTCTCATTTTTTCGAGTTTCGGTTTCCACAGTGTGGAATGCAGAAATCGAAACTTTGATGTTTTTCTTCACAATTTATGTTTTCTTCTTCTTTCCTCTTTCTGAAGTATGGAATGCGGAACTTTGATACATTTTTAGTTCAAATAATTTCTTTCCGACTCCCTCTTTCCACTGTGCGGAATGTGGAAGCTGGAAACGCCAAATCCAAAATTTCCCAAACTTTCTATTTTCGAAGTTTCAGTTGCTTGCTTTCATCTCAGTCGTTTATTGTTTTCTAGATCTACGGTTTAGGTTTGTTTCCAAGGCTTACACACTTGGATCCCCAAAACAACTACTAAACTGTAAGTTCCTGGATGAAGCAACCTCTCATTTCAATTATGAAGAACTGGTGAAATCATGGATGGAAAATCCTGCCCTATTTGTCCCACAACCAAGTAATGCCTACCCTATTTCATGGTTCAGGGAACCATATTCAATGCTTGTAGTTATGTTCTGCCGATTATATGGGTTAGCAAATTGCACATTATTTAAAGCAGAATGGGTTCTGACAACTCACCACATTCTGCTTATAGGCGAGTCTTTTAATTGGGATGATATTTTATCTGTTAATTTGCAGGAGGAAATTAATAAATACTAGAAAACCAAGGCAAACAAAAAACCCCAATTTTACATGTCAGCCTATGTGATGGACGTTTTTTGTGCAACTTCGACATTTCCTGACCTAGGTGGAATTGGTAGAAGAATTGTCCATCAGTTCATATTTACTGTTCTGACTCATGGGAGGATAACTTTGTTCCTCGCATATATGACATCTGCGACCTTTTCTTAGGGTCCATGTATCATAAAATCTTCAAGGCTGACGCTTCGACGTTTTTAGAAAGAGCCAGGGCTTTGATTACTTTACATGGGGATTGGTGTGTTGGAGAATATTTCTCCTATTTCAGGATTTATGCATGGATTTATGGATTTCATCCATTGATGGTGGTCTATTTCAGGTCCTAATATCATACCCAATGAATTTCGATTCCTTTTGCAGAGTTTGGGAAGTCTTCCATTCCAATTCCAAAGGATTCACAGTCTTTTATTCATGTAGTGATGTTTTGTGTCAAAGGACGCTATCTATGAGCTTCCCGTAAGATGAATTTTGGATACCACTAGTTATAATTTATGTAATAATGTATTTCTGAATTTATTCCATATATTCAAAATTAGAAAGATTGTGTTTCATATGAATTTCTGACACCTTGCCTAGATTTGATGGAAAATTGACTAATTTTACTATAACTAACACTAAAAGAATTCTGTAAGCTAAATTTTGATTATTTCAATCATTAGAGGACCTTAGGACATTAATAAATCCATCCCAAGAATTAATTAAGAGTTTTGATACCCTTAGGTTTTCCCAAAATTGAGTTGGAAATTGATCCTTTTATGCAATCTCAAATGACATCCATGTTTATTTGACCCCCAAATCAAGTCTAATCGTCTCTAAACCTATGGATTCGAACCTTGCTAATATCAGGGATATAGTTTTCGTGTGTTTGGTTCCCAAGACCTTGGATTAGACTTCATCCTTGATGATGTTTGAAACATAAATTGTCCCAACACATTGTGCAAAGAATTCTTGAGATTATGCATTCCTATTGCTATTTTTTTTATGAAATATGAATTAGAGTGTCTCTTACTTTTTTTTAGATCCGCTATTAAATATTACATATCCATTTCCTAATCCTATATTATGTGAGAGAAGCCCCAATATGCATTAAAGTTGATTCAGGAAATTATAGTTCATTTCTAGTAATTAGATTTGTTTATTTTGTGAATTGGACCCTGAGCTTGTTCTCATTATTGAGTTAGCGTGCCTACTAACATCCCTTAAGTACATTAAAGTGGTATCATATCTCTCCTCTAATCCTATGGAAAGTAAGCTCTCAGTGAATAAATATTGCAGATCATATATTCACGTTGCAACTATGAGGCTCCTACAAGTGGTCGAAGAAGACTTTGATCAGAATGAAGAAGAAATCATCTATGTTGATGGAGGCCTACTAAGGGTTGAGGATGATGAATTATATCATCAAGAATATAGAGAAGAGATCAGGTCTAATATTCCATTGGGTAATAAATACTTGGAAAAGGTGATAGAAGTATGTGAAAACATGCCTCGTTGTTACCAAGAGTATCTATTGGGAAAGGATATGTGTGCAACCATGACTTTCAAGGACCATGTCTATCTCAAGTATGTATTTTGGGCCTTAGCCCCAAAATGTTGATGAGTATTCTTTCAAGAGAAGCAAACCATCCCTAAAGGAACCAAGTTGTTCCACCTCTTTGAGTAAAGAGGAAGAACAAGGAACCAAAAGTAAAGATTCATCAAAGCCATCAACATGTTCAAGCATTATGAGATTCTTTGGTTTCTCTTCAAGAAGAGTATCTACAAGTGATGATAACAGTGCCATTCAAGATGGAGAAACCTCATGTTATTGAAATAATATGATCATGAAGATATTTGTTGTTCCCCATACCTCCCAAAATAATATGAAGAGGATCCATGCGCAGCTGAATACCTAACAGTTCAACATCTGGTTGTTGGCAGCGTGGGAGGTAAAATCACTTCTAGTTTCTTTGTTGGTGATCTCTGAATCATTACAAAGGAGGATGATTTTTTCAATGGTATCAAGACATATTTTGGATCAAATCTAAAAGAGCATAGATCAGACTTGAAATCACCATTTGAACTTCATAATGAAGTGGAAAAAAATCCCACACGAGTTGGTTGAAATTTATCCAAGAACTTCATTATGATTGTTTCAGATTTGCATGCATGAACTTTGGCCTAACTAGTGCACCTATGGTTCCGCCCTCTTTAATGAGAAGAGCAAACAACAATAAATTTGGTGAGTTTTCATTTTCTTCCTCAGCTAACACTGTGATGCATTGTAGGATGTGTTGGTTTATCTCACAATAATGAGAGGGGGGGTGAATCAGTATTGTCAGTTTTTACTTTAAATTACACAAAATAAAAAATTAAGACATAGATTTTATCGTGGAAACCTAAAAAAAGAAAACCACCAACATAAACTCATTAATAAGATGAATTAACAAAATTGTGTATCTGCTGCAACAAAAAGGATGTAAAACACACACTAGGTTTTTCTTGCAACTGCAAACTAGGATGCTACAACACCCATAAGGTTTTCTGCTAGCTACAATAGACAAGGATGCTATGACACCCTGTTCTCCAGTTATGACTGGAAGGAGGCTTTGACCCCCTGCAGACCCATGGCCTTCTAACACCACCCTGACACCCTAGACTAATGTTCTCAATATTTTAGAATAGTTGAAAAACTATCCACTTTTGATTCTATCAGGACTACTAACAGAGACGCTTTATTATTTACACATTCATTCAATAGATACCTTTTACCTATTACCTACCAATGCATCTCTCCATAGCTGCGTTCTTTCGTTTTGGATTGTAACTGTTTACTTATAGACATACCTCTCCATCATCTACCCGTTCAACCGTCGCATCATTTCATCATTAAGTTTTAGAAAATGCACCATTTAGTTCTTCTCACATCTCATAATTCATTTTTGTAGCCCTGTTACGGAGAGAAATTCCTATGGCTTGGGGTACCACAATAGACAACTTGACTCCAGAAATCAATCCTTTCCAATATGCAATAGAAATTAAATATCTAACACTAAAGGATCAGACCTCGTACCTTATTCCGGACGGTTGAAGTAGATCCCCGTTGAGCTTTCCAACTTCAGCTTGAATTGATAAATCACTTCCTCAACAACAAGTAAACAAGACAAGAATACTATATATATATATTGGTGTTAGATCTATTCTAGCATATATAATCAACAATGTATAAGCATTTGAAATCATCCATGGATAAAATATTCATTCAAACATACATTATTGGACAGGAAAATATATTTCTATTAATATAAAATTAGAGATTACAATGGATACAACCTCTGTCAGCACGTCTACGAATCGGAGAAACTAAATCCCCCGCTTGGGCCTCCACCACCTCAATCCTCCATCTCTCGATAGCAAGCTCACAAGCAAAAGGAAAGCTTGGGAAGAACACAAAAGTGCTCCAAGGGACAAAGGGATGCATACTCAAGCACAAGTTCCGACAACAATGGACTATATTTTCTTTTCTCTCAATTCTCTCATATGCCTTCAATGTACCATAGAGTTCCTTATATAGCTTTTCAAAGGGGTAATGAAAGGTTGAATCCGAGCGATCTCAAGGCATAGGGAAGGCCAGGAGTCAAGTGAGTTGGATCCATGTCAAGGAAAACTTCAAAAGGATTTGGATTATGCACACATCCCAATGTACGCGGTTTTAGGGGTTAAATCTGCATATACACATGATTAGGGGTTTAAAAGTCGCGTGTACTAATTTTCACATGTTTTTAGGGATGGTCAAGGAAACATTGAAGGACAAAAAATGGTCCAAGGGGTCTAAGGAGTCTATAGAGGGACAGGGGAAGGCCATACAAGTGTGATTCACCTGGAGTGGTAAAATCAGCTATAACAGATGCCCCGTAATGTGTGAGGTCAGAGGGGTCATACGATGGCCGAAATACATTATAAGTCCATCCCAGAAGTGGAGTGATGAAGGATCCCAAATGGAAGACTAGCCACCCAATCAACATAGTACAATGATACAACTCTGCACATAACTGCAAATACATATAGCAGTCCCGGATACATAAGAGTACAATGGCCATGAATAGGCATGATACACAATATCACATAAGTGGTTATTGCCAAGTACAATATACATAGATCAGAATCTCCATGATGAAGATATACAAAGGACCATGATCTCCATAATGGCTAAATATATATAATGGATCTAGATCTCTATAATGGTTGGAAATGTCTGACATATATTGGAATCAAGTCACAAGAGCTGAAATCTCATGAACACTGGCACGATCAAGGAGGTAGCATATAAGAGATGCCACCAATCTGGAAGGTCTTCTACACAAACCGCTACGAGTACATGTCCTACTATGTGAATAGAGGCATCGAGGTCGAACATAGTAATCCATCGTTTGATTACCGGTCATTGATGTATACCGTTAACAGACGTGAGATCACCCACCGATAATGAAAATGGGAATCAAGGTACTAGAGTGCAAACTAACAAGTGTGAATAAATGTGTTGAGGTCGAACACTTGAGAGGATCCATCGATCAGGGGACATTGATGTATTCCCAAAGACTGTCGATGGCGAGAGAACCTGCCACTAATGACTGCAAGTCTCAAGGCACTCAAAAATGACTCTAGATTCCAATCCCAGAATAAATGATCTGAAGTCGATGGGATGAAATACACTAGAAGGAGGGAATTAAGGCATCCCCCATCATCCAACACGAGGTACTCAGCAAAGCTGTATAATGTGGAAGGACTCGATCATAAGGTGCACGAACCAGTAACTGTACCGGGAATGGCCAACATGCAAAGTCAATATAATTGAGGAATGGCTGACTCAGGTTTCAACTTCCTTCGAATAAGAGCATAACGGGGAATGGTGACCGAATAAAGGCAGCATAGACTCGATATACAAAACTGGGACATCTTTGTGACACAGAAGGCATCGACAGAGGCTCCATGGGGACTGGAATCTTAACCAGTTGATGGAGATAAACTCAGATAAACGAGTATAGATCCTAAAGTCAAACTATAAACCCAACCAACAGATGTGATATACAGTGCTCTGTTCGAAGGTGACATGACTCGACAGCTGCCAAAGATAACATCTTTCCTTGTCCGACTTTTCGGTTTTTTGAATTTTTTTGGACTTTTCAAATATTTAAAAATCTTGAAAAAGAATAAAACTACTTTATAGTTACAGACTAGGAGGAGACGAGTGTCATAGGGGCAAACAAACTAGTTCCAAGCAGTGGAACATACCTATGCTCAATGCAAGGATACATGTGTAGGATAGTGACACTCGGTGGAAAATCCCCTCCTAGTAAAAATAGGGAATCAAGCTGCAAAGGATATATAAAATGGCTCTGGATGGCTAGACATGAGACAAGCTCAGGCTATATGGCTGAAACTCAATGTCAGGGAAGCTGTCATAAAGCTCAATAAGGCAGGAAAAGCTCATGATAATGCAATTACAACTTGACATAAGGGAGTCCTGAGGGAAATAGGACAGCAAAAGACCAAGAGGAGTATGAGGCTCTTGCAAAATGTCATGGCAATACTATACAATAGACTCCCACATCCTAAGGGACAAAATGTCAGTATGGGCACCAAATGCAAATAAGGCGATAACTAGGGTACCCATGTAAGGTCAAGCTCTACCACTCATATCATGCCACTTCTAAAACAACAAGAAGGTTCCGTGACATAATAGAGTGGGTTCGTACCTAAGGCTATAATGAAACAGTCATAAGGTCATGCAAAATGCAAAAGGTGATGAAACCTAACCTATATGCCAGTTTAGACATGATACCTGAAATCGGCACGAACCGGTCAATCCAACGGCTAAAACGACACTCAAAAAGGTCTCCTACATCATAAATTAGTCCAAAAACGGTCCAAGAGGATTAGAAATGGTCCAAACTATAGGAAAGGGGGTAAAAATTTTCAAAAATTTGAAAAATTTCTATAAATAGTAAAAAATTTAAAACATTATAAAACATTTGAAATTTTTACCCAATTGAGCTCAGATTTTCAACAGCAAATTCCAGCAGATCCAGCCGATGGAATCCACTACTGTTTCTTCCAGGTACTTACCCATGCTCTTCTCTTCCATTTTGATGCAATTTTTATCAAATTCCATGGTGTTTTGGGATTTCTAGGCCAATCCAAAATAGGCGCTATGGCCCACGCGGAAATTGAGGGTTTTTCTGCGTATAGGGCTGGATATACGTGGAAAATTCCCTCATAGTCGTGTACATACGTGGCTGTTTGGCAAATAGTCGTGTATGCGGCCGCACATGAGGTTTTCTAAGTGTTCTAATGGTTAAAATTCCAATTTTTTTTTGTGCAGGATGGTCCTAGAATGGAGAGAATGTGAACATGGTGATGTAGAGGAGGCAGTAAGGGCCAATCTAATGGCTCAACAAGCGCTACGTGCATGTGGGATCTACAAATTTTGGTGTCTTGGTGGCTTAAGGTACAAACTAGGACTATTGCAGATGCTGGTGGACTACTGGGATCCAGATTCAGAGTCGTTCCAGATAGATGGGATGTCCCTCACCACAGAGGTGGAGGACATATACTTTATTACTAGACTTTCCTGATGAGGGGAAGTAGTGAACCTACGTTCTTGCGGGCCTGGAGGTGGCCTGACTATATTGTGGTGTACTGCTGTCCAGACACGGAGAAGGTGGGGGGTCAGATCCCAACCAACTCTTTACAGGTGCTGGGCCTAAAGGCCATCCTACTGACACTGGGCAGGATAGCAGGCTTGGCTTCACTCCACCAGGCCTCGCGGCCTCTGATGTTCTATGCAGTGGAGTGCATGAGACCCACGGTATATCATTGTAGCACTACACTACTGAGCAACATGAAACATCAGCTTAGTGAGTGTAAGATGGGCAGAGTGCGAAACTTTAGTTTTAGCAGCATACTGAGCACGTTTTTCTTCAAGCGTGTTCCAGGATTGAGCCCCAGAGTTGACGTTCCTCTACACGGGGTTCGAGATCCGTCCCAACGACGTTGGGTGGATGCAATGCGCAGACTGGGTGGAGGTAGGGTGTCCAACCCCTATCCAGCTGATTTATTTCCATGGTGGCGATGACAGATAGTTTCCATCGATGACTATCCCTATGTGGGGATTGATTTCCGGGGGGACTTGGACATGCTGCTACCACCAGGATCAGCATATGGTGACATAGGTAACGAATATCGAACCTCTCTTTAAATTTTTGAGTTATTTAATTTTTTTGTGTTTTCTGATTATATGGAATCAAAAGACATGTTTTTGGGTGACAATACATAGTGACATCTACCATATGCATGCAGATGTGGGACCATGACGGCCTGAAGGCTTACCTCGTCATAGACGGAGGGGAAGAGGAGATGATATCATGGGTGTGGATGCAGAGCGGACGCTCCAAAGCATTCATACCAACTTTGTGAGGCTGACACACAGAGTTCCCATGGCGCAAGTCGAGGACTTTCCTGAGGCCATGCAGCACTGGGTGGTGGGTGTACCACGAGCATGGGTGCGATTATTTTGACGGCTAGCTAGAGCCGTAGTGACATTCCATGATCACAACCCCGCTCCTCCTCAAAAGGCTTAGATACCTGGGAGTGATACATTTTTTATTACTGTGTATTATATTTTGGTGGCTCAAGAGCTCCATATTTGTATCATGACACTATGTATTACCACATTTTGGATGTTTATAATTTTTTTTTATGATGATCGATTTATTTATTTACATGTGTAAAAATTTGTGTTTGTGATAAATTTACTGTGTATGAAACAAATTCCAATCTAACACATAGTTAGCATATGAGTCAGCAACTTTATTATTAATTCTTGGAATATGTATGTATGTTATATTGTCAAATTGTCGTTCTAATAATCTCACACGTAAGAATCTTCTTAATAACGTCGTATCTCTAACATGGTACAAACCATTAAGCTGTGACACTACTAACTCCGAATCAAGACATACCTCAAGAGAGAGAACGCCATGTAAAATGGCATCCCATAGAAGCTCAATAACGACACTATATTCAACAACATTGTTTGAAGATGGCCATAAACATATGCCTCCTGAAGACAATACTTGACCCATAGGACTATAAATCACCCAAGCAGCAGAGGCTGAGTGTTGAGTGTGACGGCTCGCATCATCCATGAATCCTATGTAGGTGGAAGATTCCATTGACATCTGCCAAAAGAAACAGAAACTAATCACAAACCCGATCACTATAAGAAAAAGACCTACCTATGCAAAACTGTACACTAATATACAATAACTAGCCTTGGCTGAAAATCATGCATAGTATTTTTTGAGATAGAGCCCATTCCTAGGATTCGCCAAGGCCATTCCCTCATAATCCACTAACTCATAAGCTCCCTTCTCTAACACACGTTTGACGACGTAAGGACCACGCCACATGGGGTTAAAATTTCCTGCCCCTAAGGGTTTTTTCAGTTGATCCCACAAAAGGACCAAGTCTCCCTCACTAAACCTTCTTAGACAGATAGACTTATCGTACTAGACCTTTACGCGACATTTATTTACTTCTAGAGCCACTAAGGCATCTCGACGCTGCTCATCAAGTTGCTCAAGGTGGACCAAATGCTCCTCCAATGGGGAAGTGTCTGGTAAGAGTTCTATGGCTAGCTTCAAAGAAGGAATCTCACACTCTACCGGAAATACCGACTTCACTCCATGTACAAGTTGATATGGAGAAAAAGCTGTGGCAGTCTTAACAGTAGTTCTATACACCCACAAAGAAGGATATAACATAATGTGCCAATTATTCTTGCTTTGTGCGATGGTTCATTGGAGAATGGATTTGAGTGATTTGTTCACTGCTTCTACCTGTCCATTCGCTTGAGGGTAGTAAGAAGAGGAATGCTCTTATTTGTATCCTAACTTTGATGCCAACTCTTCCATCATACGATTCTGAAAGTGCAAGCCATGGTTAGTGACAAGCTCTTTCAGAATTTAGAACTGAGTAATAATATGGTTGAATATGAAGTGTGCAGCTGTCTCACCATCGGATTTAACTGTAGGCATAGCCTCAGCCCATTTCGTGAAGTAATCAACAACCACTATGATATGATGATGCCCCCTAGCTGAAGCTGGGTTGCAATCCATAAAATCAAGCCCCCACTTAGTGAAGGGACCGATGGTGATGATGGGATGTAACGGGGTAGGTTTCAAGCGCATATTACGTGCAAACACCTGGCAAGGGTGGCACCTCTTGACCGCATCTACATAATCCTTAAAGATCGACGACCAGAAATAACCCACTCTTAAGCTTTTTTGGGCTGTAGAAATCCCAAATAAATGACCACCACACGCCCCTCCATGGCAATCATTCAACACTACCTCATCCTCTTCATGAGTTAAACAACGTTGTAAAATGGAATCTACCCCACGGCGGTACAAAGTGTTATCCACTATGAGGTAATTCTTAGACACGTGACGTAATATTCGTCGTTCATCCTGTGAGAGGTGAGTAGGGACCTTCGGTGTTTGTAAATATATAATGATATCCCCATACCATGGGTCTAAATTTGAGATTAAGAAGATGTGTTCATCGATAAACATATCTTCACAAACCAACTCCTTGGCCTCACTTGGGAAATCCGATATAAGCTCTGCAAAAATTAACGATTTCTTCGATTTTGCCGAAACAAACTCGAGATCGAATTCTTGCAGGATGACAATCCATTTATTATATTTTCCCCCAATCATCCTTCGAGTGAGGACGAATTGAAACGAATTGACATGGGCTACAACCAAGGTCTGGCGAAGGAGAATATAATGTCTCAACCGTTGAACCGCATGTACGGTAGCTAAGGCAAGCTTATCAACATGAGAATAATGGATCTCCGTGTCAATAAGATTTCGGCTTAGATAGTATATGATATGTTGTTGGAGCTCCTCATCCTCTTGAACCAAAAGCATACCAATCGTTTCCATGGATGCGGCCACATAAAGTAGGAAATCACGGCTATAGTCTGGGGGACTAATCACCGAGGCCGATGCTAGGGCTTGCTTGAGCGCATCAAAGGACTCTTGGGATCCCTCATCCCAACAAAAGGTGGTGTCCTTATTTAAAAGACGCATGAAGCCTCTAGTCAAATTGGCAAAATTGACAACGAATCTTCGTAAAAAGTTTGCCATGCCTTGCAAACATTGAAGATGACGAATATTTTTCGGGGGAGACAACTGAAGCATTGCCTCTACCTTCAAAGGGTCGACTCTTATACCCTCTTTAGAAATGATGAATCCTAACAAGCGACTTGACTTCACACAAAAGATGCACTTGTGAGGGTTTAACCTGACCAAATAATGGTGGCACCTTTCGAATACCAATCTCAAATGATAGGAATGACGCATTCTCATACGAGAATGAGTAGCTAGGTTATCCAAAAATACTTCGATAATTGATTTGAGATCGTGGAAGATCAAGGTCATGGCCCGCTGAAAAGTAACTCCGGCATTCTTAAGGCCAAAAGGCATTTTTTGATATACAAAAGTTCCCCAAGGACAAATAAATGCAGTCTTATGTTGGTCCTCGGTTTAATTTGTATCTGATTATATCCGGAAAAGCCATCCATGAAGGAAAAAACCTCGCTACTCGCACACTCATCCAAAATATGATCAATAAATGGTGTGGGGAAATTGTCCTTAGGACAGGCACGATTCAAATCACGGAAATTGGTACATATGTGGATCGCTCCCTACTTCTTATCCACCGAAATGGGGTTTGAAACCCACTCCATCAAGGGAATGGGATAGATAAAACCGACTTTCAACAATTTCTCTATCTCCGCCTTAATCACGGGTGCTTTCCGAGGATTCACCGCATGCAAGCATTGTCGAACAGGCTTAGCGTTGGGATAATTATTAATCTCATTTTCGACAATGCGAGGGTCGATAGCCACCATTTCATCGTAAGACCAAGCAAAGATATCACATAATTCTTTAAATAGCTCGGCGTGTTCTTGAATCTCAACATGGGAACATTCTGCCCCAATATAGACATTCTCTATCCTGCCAGGATCGTGAGAGATATTGATAGGAATCGTTGGATGTATATTTGCCATGTTTCCATCAGCCATCAGACCAGGAGAGCTTAATGGAACCATAAGACTACCAATTCTCTCACTAAGAACCTCCCTAAAGTCCTCACGCTCCAAACGGTTAGGCTCGAGAAGAAGGTAAGATCTATGATGGAGCTCTTTCCATGGTGGCTCAACTCCCGATATGGCTTCCATAATCGCTTCATCTGAAGGGAAAACACTATCAAGGTAGTCGTGTGAAGGAGAAGACTGTACTGTCCATGCAGGCAGCACATAAGGGTCCTCCTCCTCCATCCGTGAAGAGGAAGGACTGGGCTCTGCAACACTCTCAAGATTAGCTTGATAAGCTACCATAGTTGCAGGCAATGACACGTCCGTCACGATGGGCTCACTCGAAGTACTCGGTGCAGGACAACTAAAAATTCCCATGAGGGATGGATACATGCCCACACCCACACTCCCACTTGCCGGCTAAGAGTGCTCAACGATCGGGATCGAAGCTCCCGAAGATGCAGTAACTGATAGATTCTTGAATGACGTTTGATCAATCGTGACTATCTTCCCATTAAATGGAAAGCATACAAAGTGAAATAGGGAAGAAGCTACGGCTTGCATAATGTACATCCAATTCCTATCCAGCAAGAGATTGTAGTCAAGGGGTGCATCAACCACCTCGACCTTTATCGCAACAGTCTTCCCTCCCAAATGAACTTTAAGGGAAGGAAGGATCCCGTGTGGCCTAAACGATCTCCCATCAAACGCAGTTAACATGGTCGCGGATTTAGACAACTCAGGGGAACCTAAACCTTTCCAACACGATAAATACATCACAGAAGTAGCAGTGCCTTTGTTAATCACAGTGTTCTTGACGGTCATGTTAAGACATTCTACGTGAATCAAAAGAGACACATAGTAGGGCAAGCGAGGCTGAAGTCCTGCGGTTTCAAATTTAATCATGGAGGAAGAATTATTGTCATTCACACCAAGGGCAGAAAAAAAATCCTTTCTTTGCGAAGGACTACTCTGAAGTACTTCTAGTGCAAACATCGCACAAGGAGTCTGGCCTAAATCCTCGACAACAGAATAGTTCTGGGCGGCTCGGGCATTAGGATTGTGCCCCAAATGCTTAAGGACTCCCTTAGGAATGCGAGGTGTAGCTTTAGGTTTATCCACATGTTTCTCAATATGCAAAGGAGTCCCTGGTGGATCAGGTTCCTTTCTTGGGCTGGGTTGTGACGAACCATAGTCTTTCGCACGGGTCACAACTTTCGCAGCACGTACCATGTTAATGCAACCATGACCACTACCCTCCGGTGGATCTTGATCACCACCAGACTGATCATGGGTCCTCGAGTTCATATTTTGATTGTGAGGTAAAGGGTTTGTCAGCACAGCTGGGCCCTGGGACAAGAATCTCGAGGCTTCATCAATACGAGGGCACAAGTAAGTGAGGTGATCTTCCTTACACAACTTGCAAGGAAATTTAACCTTACATTTAGCTTGCTTGTCCCCCCTATAATTATGGGCATTCTTGTCATTATTATTAGCATTTTCATTCCTATTCCCACCCTTACGATCATTCTTACCCTTCTTTTTATTCCGTCCGGGTTGCTGGTTACCCTTCTGGTCCGACGATTGCACCGAAAGCACACTCGCCATTTGGGTGGGTTGAGCCGAAGCCGTGGCTTGTCCCGAAGCAGATTGGTTGATTGACAATTGAATAACTTGTTTTGCAACCGAATCCACAAGTTTAGCACTCGCACAACCAACAATGCCATCGGCATGTGGTCCAGGTTTAACTTTGGGGTTGAAACTAGAATGCGGAGCATTGGGAATGATCTCATATAACAAACTAGACTGAGCATAAATCAAATCCAGTTCCTGTGCCCTAAAAATCACTTGTTCCTCATTTTGCACTCCGAATGTAGAAACATCCTTCGCTATATACGACAATAACGACTTAGGAAACCATTCGAGGAGGAATTTCAGCGGTATAAAGGCTTTAATCAACCTCTTCTGTCTACTCCACTCTTGGATATGATCCGAGATATGTGTGGCTTTATCCTCTGAAATGTCGACAAGAGTTCAGTACCAACGTCATAACGCACTGGTAGCTAGAAGTGGTTAAGAAAAGTCATCGCTAGGTCATCGAACAAAGTGAATGCCCCGCTAGGTAGCTCTATATACCATTTTGTGGCAGGCCCTGTAAGGGTGCGTTGAAAAAACCTTAAACGGATGGAGTCCTAGTGTAAGGAATTCAAAGAGCACCATAAGGGAAGGTAGCAACATGTTCGCTCAGATACTCTCCCATTTTGCCCTCGAACTTGCGTATGTCCGAGGGAAGCTTAGTAGGGACATCCGGCCAAGCCGGGTCATGAGTTACAGGATCGTTCATCAATCTCGACAAGTCAGGAAGATTCAGCGTTGCGAGGAAAGGGACCCTAGGATGATGAGGTCGATGGACCGCTCCCTGATAATTCTGATTCACATAGGTCTGATTACCACCATGGCCTTGGCCATAGTGCGCTCCTCTCGTTTGACCCGTATAGGGTGGCATGGAAGCACCATATTGTGGTGTACTTTGACTATTCGGAGCTACAAATCCATAATTTGGAGAGTAAGCAGGTTGCTGATACCCACACCCATAAGGTGAAGAACCCTGTCCATACTGCGTCCCATAATAGGGCCCATAAGTCATCGCATGGGATGTCCCATGAGACACTCCGTAAGTAGGAATATACGCTCCAGAAGTAGGAATATACATTCTAAAAGTAGGAATATGACCTCTAGAAGTATGAATATGACCTTCCGAAACAACGGGTGGTGCATGAACCTGAGACACAACTGGTCTAGTAACTGCAGTACGAACATGACTCATAGCAATGTTCTGGCCCAAAGGACCACGTGAATGAGGTGGAGGGTGAACATTCAAAGAACTAGGGACAGAGGATGAAGGGACCTGTGTAATTATGTACGTAATATTCCCTATAGTCACTCATCTCGGATCTGGTATCCTAATAGGATCACTAACCCTATCCCTAGGAGGAATACATGATGTGGCTTCCACCATCGAAATGGAAGGTGCAATGTGACTTGTGCTCCCAAACCTCTCTGCATGGTAAGGAATGAGAGTGCCCCCAGGCATAGTGTTAGGTTCAAACTTAGATTTGACATGGAATTCGAAATCATGTGTGGGAAAACTAGACATACCATAACTACCATAACTAGTGCTCGCGTGTTCAAAATGAGTCTCATCATCCTCCGGCATTCCATACCAGCGATGCGTCAATGGGGAATCAACCCTAGAGTAAGTAGGTCTATCATGAAAAGTTCCTATCTTAGAAATCACAGGACCTAACTCAGTCAAATCAGGTGAAGGATCATAGTTAGGAGTAAAATCCCCATCTTCCACATGAATGGGAGAAAGTGGTTCAAGAATACCTTCTATATGGTCTCCCATGGTGTGTGAATCAATGTGCGAAGTAGTCCGCCTGGACTGTCTATTTCTCTCTCCCAAAGGAGGAGGAGATGTAGAAGGTGGAAGTCCTGCTAAATGACGAGAATGGCGAGGGGCGGCATCCGAATCCACAATGACTCAAAAAATATAAAAGACTCTCTATCTACGCAAACCCTAGGCAAGCTATCATGCACAGAGCAATCACAAAGAAAATCTAAAGCCAAACACAAGAAATCAAGGGTAGGATAAGTGAGCTCCCGAGTGAAGTAGGTATGTCTCGCCTAGGAGAGGCTTGAGACTCCCATACACAACAAGCGAAGGTACGTAACCAATTATTGTGGCCCTAAGCTTCAACGCATAAAGAGACTGTGTTGTCCAACCCCAACCTGGCCGGGACACCTGTAGAATAACCCCTGCAAAGTACCCCCTCGATATCCTAGGTAAGGCCACTAAGGTCACCTCAATATAATCAATGCTCAGGCGGATAGCCGCAGGCGGGATTGATCATATGGGTAGGGTAGCAAAGCCCAAAACTCTCGAAAGAGCCCCTAGATACAAATACAATCCTGAAAATATCTCCGGTGCTACTCAGTTATGACTAGGGGTCATCCCAATCAATAACCACTCACACTGCCTCGTGCTTAACTCCCTTTTGAGAGGAGGATCCTGAGAAACACTGGTTATACCAAGGAATTTCACACACTCACCTGGATAGACACATACATGTTGTTGTGTAGTGGTCTTGGAGAATTTACTCACAATGAACTATTCCAAGACCCTAAAACCTAATCTTATTGGTGAACCCTATCAAATAAAATAGTGTAGTTCATTTTAATTCAGCGTTGATTTTAATTGGCTTTATTACTCAAAATAGGTATATGGCCGTGCAACTAATGGTGTTATGACACAACATGAATTAAAATGCACACCTAACAATCAATGCAAATGCATTGTGTCCATGAAAAACAGGGTATGCTACTACGTGAAATGCACAATTTTCTTCACATGATAAATGCAAGCTTTCCTATATGAAATCCTGACTAATACTCCAAAGAAAATCTAGTGCAATTACTATGCAAAATGCAAGATGCAATGCATGATGATAAGCAAATATTTTGGATTTTTTGAAATAAAAATGAGATATAAAAGAAAAAGAATGGTTCTACAACCCCCAGACTCTGCAAGCACACTCAAGCAACACTCAAGCAAAGTACTAAGGTAAAATAAGTCTAATGCACTAATCCCAAAACAAAAAATAAAAAATGCAATGACAAGAACATTCTTCAAAAATAATATTTTACCCTACAAAAACGTCTCTAGTCAGAAATAGAGGTGTATATAGGCACTAGCAGTATCAAAGGAGACTCAACAATCATCAAAATTCACCCAGCAACCATCCATCTTCCTCTAGAAGGAAAAACTAAGGGCATACGCGACTGTTCGCAGTAAACCCACGTGTGTACATGGAAATAGCAGTGAAACCCGTGTATATACGCGACTGTGAGTTAAAAACTCGCGTACAGGAAGAAAGGTGCATAAAAATAAAGGCAAACAGAGAAGCTGAGACAAACTTCACACCAATCAGACACTACCAGGAAAACCTGCCCCTAGACCCAACACAGAAACAAGAGAAAACGTGCAATTCAAAGTCATTGAATGCTGATAGAAAACCCCCAAAGGACAACTACTAGGAACTCTCCTGCGGAGTCGCCAATTTTGTTACAGAGAGAAATTCCTATGGCTTGGGGTACCACAACAGACAGCTTGACTCCAGAAATCAATCCTTTCCAATATGTAATAGAAATTAAATATCTAACACTAAAGGATAAGACCTCGTACCTTATTCCGGACGGTTGAAGTAGATCCCCGTTGAGCTTTCCAACTTCAGCTTGAATTGATAAATCACTTCCTCAACAACAAGTAAACAAGACAAGCATACTATATATATATTGGTGTTAGATCTATTCTAGCATATATAATCAGCAATGTATAAGCATTTGAAATCATCCATGGATAAAATATTCATTCAAGCATACATTATTGGACAGGAAAAGATATTTCTATTAATATAAAATCAGAGATTACAATAGATACAACCTCTGTCGGCACGTCTGTGAATTGAAGAAACTAAATCCCCCACTTGGGCCTCCACCACCTTAATCCTGCATCTCTCGATAGCAAGCTCACAAGAAAAAGGAAAGCTTGGGAAGAACACAAAAGTGCTCCAAGGGACAAAGGGATGCAGACTCAAGCACAAGTTCCAACAACAATGGACTATAGTTTCTTTTCTCTCAATTCTCTCAAATGCCTTCAATCTACCATAGAGTTCCTTATATAGATTTTCAAAGGGGTAATGAAAGGTCGAATCCGAGCGATCTCAAGGAATAGGGAATGCCAGGAGTCAAGTGAGTTGGATCCATGTCAAGGAAAACTCCAAAAGGATTTGCATTATGCAGACATCCTGATGTACGCAGTTTTAGGGGTCAAACCCACGTATACACGCGATTAGGGGTTTAAAAGTCACGTGTACTAATTTTCACATGTTTTTAGGGATGGTCAAGGAAACATCAAAGGACAAAAAATGGTCCAAGGGGTCTAACAAAGTTTGCAGAGGGATAGGGGAAGGCCATACAAGTGTGATTCACCTGGAGTGGTAAAATCAGCTATAACAAGCCCTATTTATCGTTTTTTGGTCCTTCCTTAATCTTCTTTTCTAGATACAATCCAGACCATTGATTTTATGTCCGAATCTCTCAAGACCATTGATCTACTCTATAGATTTCCTCTTGAAATCATATTTCCACACCAAGTTTCTATTTCAATGATTCCCCACCGTTGAGCTTCATCAGAATTCTCCATGAGCGTCGATCTTCAGATTTGCGGGATGCAGGATGTAACATTTCCAAAAATCGTATCTTGTATTTCTGCAGACTTCTTTTTGCACTTCTTTTTTCGAACCGTTGATCTATTTTGGTGGAGATAACTTTAGTATTCCCATCTCTCCAGATTGCGGGATGCGGAAAGTAACATTTCCCAAAATCGTATCTCAACTTTCCACAACCTTCTTTTCGCAACAAAAATTCCGCACCGTTGATCTTTTGCGGGTGTTTTCCTGACCATCGACTACCATATTGTGGGATGTGGATTGTGGGTTCATAGAATACTTAAACGTAATTCCCTTTCCTTATTTTTCTTCTGCATCATTGATCTCTTTTGGTGGAACTAATCTTAGTCGTTCGATCTTGATCTTTTGCGGAACTTTGGATTTTTTGCCTAACTGTCGGATTTAATCCTTAACCGTCGGATCTAGTGTGGGATTAATATAAGCCATCTGATCTTGATATTTTGAAGAACTTATCCTCGGCTATTGGATCTCATGGGGGATGCTTCTTAACCGTCAATTTCATATCGAATTCGGATCTCACCATGACTTTGTGGATCTGCATGATTTCTTTGCAGAAATCCTTTGCCACAATTCTTTCAGCAACAACATTGGATGGTCGATCTTTAGTTGTTCAACTTGCTATAGGGTTATTCGTTTGTCATTCACATTTCAACCTGCAACCTGTAATAGGGTTATTCCTTTGTTATTCTGGATACCTACAACCTTCAGTATTCCACCATATCCACTAGTTATTCCTTTGTCATTCGTGAACACCTTTGACATCAATGACAACTATATACTCAACTATCTCCCCCTTGGTAGTGATGGAAACCTCTAAACATTCTCCCCCTTTGACAACAATGACAAAGGAGCCTTTTTTTTTCTGACATCTCCCCCTATCAACATTTCTCCCCCTGATATTGAGTTTTCTCCTCTTAGTAATTTTTTAACGGTATTACTCCCATTTTCTGTCTAAGACGCTCAATTGCTTCTTTAGGTAGTGGTTTGGTGAAAATGTCAGCAATCTGTTCTTTTGTGTCAATGTATTCTAATTTGACAACTTTTTGAGATACTTGTTCTCTTAGATAGTGATACTTGATTGGTATATGTTTTGTCTTAGAATTCATGATAGGATTTTTAGATATATTTATAGCACTAGTGTTGTCACATTTGATCACTATTGGATGTTCATATTTTACTAATAGATATTCTAGGGTTTGTGTCATCCAAATAACCTGAGTGCAACATGAGGTGACGACAATATATTTTTCTTCTACTATAAAGAGTGAAATGGAGGATTGTTTTTTACTTGACCATGATACTAAACAATTTCCTATAAAAAATTATGCTCCACTAGTACTCTTTCGATCGTCAACACTTCCTTCCCAATCTGCATCATTAAACGCCTTCAAGGTAAAGTATTGTCCTTTCAGATACCATAAAACATACTCCATAGTACCTTTTAGATATTTGAAAATAATTTTTACTATTGTTACATGTGTTTCTTTGGGAGCTGACTAGAATCTAGCTACCAATCCAACAACTTGCATCACATCTGGTCTTGTGGCTGTCACATATAGCAGACTGCCAATCTTGGATCTAAACATGGTATGATCTACTTCCGGAGATTCATCATCCTTACTTAACTTGCAACCAGTGACCATGGGAGTACCAATAGGTTTGGAATCTTCCATTTTAAACTTTTTCAACATATCCTTGATGTACTTAGTTTGAAATATGAAAATTCCTTCTTCTGTTTGGTAGACTTGCAATCCCAAGAAGAATGTTAATTCACCCAACATTGACATTTAGAGTTCTTTCTTTATTTCAGAGGAAAAATATACACTTAGGATTTGAATATTGCTTCCAAATATGATATCATCCACATAGACAACAACAATGATCATATGTTTATATTAAACCTTTAGGTAAAGATTGCTTTCAGTGGCTCCTCTTTTAAAACATTTTTGTTTTAAGTAACTGTATAGTCTTGAAAACCATGGTCTTGGAGCTTGTTTGATGCCATAGAGAGCCTTCTTCAGTTTACAGACATAGTCTTTGTTCTCTGACAAGAGAAACCCTTCAGGTTGTTCAATATATACTTCTTCTTCTAGTTTTCCATTTAGGAATGCAGACTTGACCTCCATTTGATATAATTTGATGTTTTTATGGCATGACAGTGCTAAAATCATTCTAATTGCTTCAAGTCGACCTACAAGAGCATAAGTTTCTTCAAAATCAATACCTTCCACTTGGGCATACCCCTTACAAACCAATATTGCATTGTTCCTTATTAATTGTCCATCTTGATTGAACTTGTTTTTAAAAATCCATTTGGTTCCTACAATGTTATTATATTCAGGTCTTGGGACAAGTTCCTAGGTCTCATTTTTGTCAATCTGATCTAGTTCTTCATTCATGGCTTTGACCCATTCATCACTTTTGCTAGATTCTGTAAATTTCTTGGGTTCTACCATTGAGAGTAGGGCTTGTTCCACATCTGGAAGTTGTCTTCTTGTTTTGACTCCAACATTTTTATCACCCATGATCCGTGACTCTGGATGATCCTTTTGTACCCTTCTAGAGGGAGTTTTAGTGCTAGTTCTAGGGAAGTCTTTATTATCTTCCTGTGTAAGTTCCCTCTCATTGTATTCTTCTTCATTATGAATGCTCTCATCCTTTTTCAAGTCTTTTATTTCATCATCATATGTATTTTCAATGCTGTCAAGATGTTTCTCTTTCCTTGGTTTTATATCATCTACTTTCACATCAGCACTTTCTACAATTTTATTTAACCTTTTATTATAACAACTATATGCCTTTTTGGTGGATGAGTATCCTAAAAATATTCCTTCATCAGTCTTGGAGTCGAACTTTCCAAGGTCATCCTCATTTCTTTTGATGTAACAGTTACTGCCAAACACTTTAAAATATTTGATTGAGGTTGGTCTTCCATACCACAATTCGTACGGGGTCTTATCCTTATTCACTCTGAGTCATCCTCTGTTAAGCATGTAGACAACTGTGTATACATCTTCTCTCCAAAATGAATCTGGCAGTTTTGCTTCATTGAGCATAGTTCTAGTAGCTTCTTGGACTGTTATATTTTTCCTTTCAACAACCCCATTCCGTTGAGGAGTTTTTGTAGTTGAAAATTGTCTCTTAATTTGATGACCTTCATAAAACTCATTGAATTCGTTTGAGGTAAATTCTTCCTCATTATCTGATCTAAGACATTTGATTTTCATACCTGACTCATTTTCAGCCATTGCCTTGAAGATTTAAAATTTTTCAAAATCTTCTGATTTTTCTTTGAGGAATGCCACCCATGTCATTCTTGTGTAATCATCAATGAGAAACATGAAATAGTGTTCTCCTTGCAATATTTTAGTTCTGGTTGGTCCACAAAGGTCTGTGTGTATTATTTCAGAACGGTGTGAGGTCATATGTTCTTTTATTTTAAAACTGGCTCTGGTTTGCTTCCCGTGTTGACAATGTTTACATACAGAGTTTAGAGGAACTACAATTTTTGGTAGATCTCTTACAACTTCCTTTTTTCTTATTTTGGAAATATTGTCAAAACGTAAGGGTCCCAATCTTCTGTGCCATAACCAAATTTCATCTACCATACTTAAGTAGATTTTGTTTTCATTCTCCCAGATGTATACATTGTTTGCATTTCTCATAGCAATGCCAACGACCTTTCATGATTTCTTATTCTTGATTTCACATTTTTTCCGAGTCGAATATACAAATGTGCCCTTGGTTGCATGTTTGACTTACACTAAGAAGATTAGGCTTGAGTTTTTCAACTAGCAAAACATTTTCTGCTTTGATCTTTCTATTGACAACAACTGTTCCTTTTCCGATTATTTTGGAAGACAAAATGTCTCTAAAAGTGTCTTTTCCCTTATTATATTTTAGTGTTATGAATTTGCTTGAGTCACTGATCATATGTTTTGAACAACCACTATCTAAGTGCCATAAGTTTTGGCTTTCGGTTGCACATAAAGCAATCATGGAACTTTCCATTTCTTCCTTCTCTTTCCAATACTTCTTTTGTTTAGTGTTCTGAGGTTTAATTGCAACAGTAGTCCTTGTATGAGTCTTCAGTTTACAATCTCTTGCCATATGTCCATGGTTATTGCATTTATAACATTCTGTGTCATATTTTTGAAGTAATGTAAAAATATTCTTATTTCCCTTTGACCCATTACTTGATGACTTCTTCTTGTATTTAGAAACCTTTCTTTCAGTTCTGTAGTTTAAGGCTTTTTGACCAAAATTATTACAAGCAAAGCAGTGACCTAAAAATATATGTATATATCTATTTGGTCTCTTGGGTGCTAGATTATTTTTATTTTTATCTTGAGAAATTAAGCCAGCTTTCTTGCTTCTTTCCTTCTTAGTTGGAGTCTTTAGTACTTCGACATAGCTTTTCATACTTCCTTCTTGATTTGTGACAAGAAAACTCTCTGGCTTCTTTTCTTTAACTAACCCCAAACCCGACCTATCACTTGATGGTATTTGGATACTCAGAATTTCATCTAGGATCCTTGATCTATTCTCAAACTTTGATTTGATCGATCCTTCATCAATCTTTCCCTTGAATTGCATGATTTCTTCTGCAAGCTTTTCAAACTCCTGTATTCTTCTTTTGAGCTGTAGGATTAGGTCCTCCTCAACCTTTTTGGCATCTATAAGTTGAGCCTCCAACTGACTGATGATAATATTTGACTATCTGTTCTTTTTCCTACATTTCTCAAGTTCTTCAAGGGTGCTTACAAGTTCATCTCTTAGGTCTACTTCTCCTTCCAGATCTCAGTCACTACTTGATGCTTGAGTATCTAGACCCATAAATAAAACTTCAAATTCTTCAACTTCACTTCCATTTGAATCTTCACTGTCTTCCATGGTGTAAACAATTTTCATTTTCATATAATTTTTTTTCTTGTTTCTTGTTTTACCCTTTTTGAATTTCGAAGTTTCTTTTTCTTCATTCTCATCTTGTTTAATGTAGGTGCATTTAGAGGCAAAATGACCAATCCTTCCACAATTGAAACAATTTAAAGGTAACTTCCCCTTGTATTTTCCAATCCCTCTCTCAAGTTTATTAATGAAAAATGATTCCTCATCATTTGGGTTTTCTGATTCATTTTTTAAGGAGGCTTAAAAAGCTGCTTCTTTTCTGAAGGATCCGTTTTGTCCCGTTCTCATCTCATACGCAGTGAGAATTCCATGTAACTCATCCATTGTTACCTTTTTAAGATCATATTGTTCTTCTAAGGCGGATACCTTATGGTCATATCTCATTTTAATGTTCTTAGTACTTTTCTTACTACTTCCTTTTCTTTTAATTTTCCTCCAAGCCCTCTGATCGCATTAACAACTTCGTCTACACGAAGAAGGTATTCACCAATGTTTTCTTCTTATTTCATTTTAATACTTTCAAATTTTCCTTTATATGTTTGGAGTTTGGATTCTTTAACCTTAGATTCTCCTTCATAGATAATTCTCAACTTGTCCCAAGCTTGTTTGGTGGATGTGCATTGCATAACTTTAGTAAATATTGAGTTTGTTAGACCACTTAAGATTGCATTTAGAGCCTTGACATTAACTTCATATTCACCTAGTTCAACCGTGTCTCTAGGGTATTGGTTTCCTATCTTAAGGTCCTTTTCAGTTGCTTCCCAAACCTTCCATCTCAAGGAAATCAGATGACACCTCATTCTTACACTCTAGTAAGCATAATTTTCTCCAGTAAATAGTGGAGGTTTGTTAATGGCCAATCCTTCTTATTGATCCATCGTAATTATTGGATGGGATCTTCCTTCCATTGGTTAAGCTGTTTGTGAAGGAAACCACTCTGATACCAATTGTTGGTTTATCCCACAATACTGAGAGGGGGGGGGGGTGAATCAATATTGTCAGTTTTTACTTTAAATTTCANAGACATATTTTATCGTGGAAACCTCAAAAGAGAAAACCACCAACACAAACTCATTAATAAGATGAATTTACAAAATTGTTTTCCTGCTGCAACAGAAAGGATGCAAAACACACCATAGGTTTTGCCTACAACTACAGAATAGGATGCTACAATAGCCATAAGGTTTTCTTCTTGCTACAACATACAAGGATTCTACGACAACATGTTCTCTAGCTACGACTGCAAGGAGGCTTCGACCCCTTGCAGACCTGTGGCCTTCCCTAACACCACCCTACCACGACTGATGATCTCAGTCTTTTAGAATAGTTGAAAAACTATCCACTTTTGACTCTATTAGGTTTACTAACATAGACACTTTATTCTTTACACATTCATTCAATAAACACCTTTTACCTATTACCTACCAATGCATATCTCCATAGTTGCGTTCTTTTGTTTTGGATCGTAACTGTTTACTTACAAACATACCTATTCATCATCTACCCATTCAACCCTCACATCATTTCATCGTTAAGTTTCAGAAAATGCACCATTTTGTTCTTCTCACAGCTTAGAATTCATTTCCGTAGCCTGTTTATCGTTTTCTGGTGCTTCCGTAATCTTCTTCTCCAGATACAATCCGGGCCGTTGATTTTATGTCCGAATCTCTCCGTACCATTGATCTAATGTACAGATTTCTTCTTGAAATCATATTTCCACACCAAGTTTATGTTTCAACGATTCCCCACTGTTGATCTTCATCAGAATTCTCCATGAGCGTCGATCTTCAGATTTGCAGGATGCAGGATGTAACATTTCCAACAATCGTATCTCGACTTTCTGCAGATTTCTTTCCACACATTTTTTCAAATATTTGATCTATTTTAGTGGAGCTAGCTTCACCCATCTAATCTCTCCCGATTGCCAGATGCGGGACGTAACATTTCCCAAAATTGTATGTCGACTTTCCGTGGCCTTCTTTCCGCAACAACAATTCCACACCATTGATCTTTTGCGGGTGTTTTCCTGACCATCGACTACAAGATTGTGGGATGTAGATTGCGGGTTCATAGAATCTTTAAACACAACTCCCTTTCCATATTTTTCTTTCGTACCATCGATCTCTTTTGGGGAACTAATCTTAGCCATTTGATCTTGATCTTTTGCGGAACTTTGGATTTTCCACCTAACTGTCAGATTTAATCCTTAACTGTGAGATCTAGTACGAGACTAATATAAGCCATTGAATCTTTATATTTTGCGGAACTTATCCTCAGCCGTTGGATCTCGTGCGGGATGCTTCCTGATTGTCGATTTCAGATCGAATTCGAATCTCATCATGACTTTGCGGATATGCATGATTTCTTTGCGGAAATCCTCTGCGACAGTTCTTTCAGCAACAACATTGGATGATCGATCTTTAGTCGTTCAACTTGCTATAGGGTTATTAGTTTTTCATTCACCTTGCAACCTGCAACCTGTAACAGGGTTATTCCTTTGTCATTCGTGAACACCTTTGAAATCAATGACAACTATATACTCAACAAGATGTTGGAAATTCATTGTATCAATTTGGGATTTGTAGTGTAATAAGGAGTAGGACAATCATTGTATGGCAATTTGCTTGAATGTAAAGTTGGATAGATTGATCTCTTGATTAAAAAAGAAATATGGGTGCCTACATAAAGAGGAAATTGGATTACCTGTGTTTAGGCCTTTTCCCAAGTTATGACCAAGCTTAGTAGAGCCATTGGGTGTATTGCACTTACAGAGGATCTCTCCATTTGACAGAAAATACGGTTATTCAAGTTTTGAGAGGAGTTTTTTGTTGGGATGAGAACTCATGAAAGGTTCTAAAAGGAATGAACGAAGTGGTGATGTGTTGCCCATGAATTCCCCCACTAAATATTTCTTCATCAACGTGCTTGAAGATAATGCTCTAGAAGAATATGTACTAAAGTATCATGTTGGAGGGAGTGCTTATGTTCATCATGCATCTTTTCATTTGCTCGAGGACAAGAAAATTTAGGGAGGGAGGAATATAATGTCCCTTCCATGTTGTCTCCAAGATACTATGCTACCCATATAAACCCTAGTGTTTCTATCCTAGAAGGGGGTTCATTTTGATTATTAATAATTTCATTGTATGCTACTTTAAACTTAGTATTAAAAATATTTCATGTTAAATTATTATATATTATAATTATATTTAATTTTGCACCCTAGTGGATGTGTTAGGAGGATTAGGTGACACATGAGGCTAGTGGACCCAATGACTTGTCCACATTAAATGGTAATTGGGAGAAATACAAGGCATAAAATCTATAAAGATAGAAAAATATAGAAAGCAACACAAAAGTAGTCAGCCAGAAAAGAAGTGCACAAAGCAGGCAAGTGCAAAAAAGCATGACATGATGAAAAGCAGGAAACATCAGGAAAGCAAGGAGGGCACAGTTGCTAAAAGGAAGAAATGCATGTCAGTGTCAAAAGAAGGAAAAAGGACAAAAAATCAAAGAAAACTAGGAAATAAGCAAAAATATAGGAAAGGAAAACAAAGTAAGGAAAGTTCAGAAAATCAAGAAAAGATTCACAAAGCATGTAGTTTCCAAATTGACTGAGGGAGCATTGGTTGAGGCAAGTGGGACTCATAAAGAGTAAATTCGTCCATGAATCCAAATTTGTTATAAAATATGGAGGGCGCACCACATTAACATATTTTGATAGTTTGAGAATTGTATTGAGAGATTAGGCTTCTCCCACTTGGGTGATGTGCCCCTAGTCACAGCTGGGACATGCGCCTCAACTGCTTTTCTAGTTTCATGCATGGATTTATGGATTTAAGCCATTGATAGTGGTCTATTGCAGCTCCTGGTATCAAATCTAGGGAATGAGTTTGAGTCCTTTTGCAGAGTTTGGTAAGTCTTCCATTCCATTACCCAAGGATTCCCAGTCTTTTCTTCATGTAGTGATGTTTTGTGCCGGAGGACAATATCTCTAACATTGTTGTGAGATTAATTTTGGATGTTGCTAGTTATAATTGATGTAATAATGCATTTAGGAATTTATTCCATCTATTCAAAGCTAGAAAGGTTGTGTTTCATATGAATTTCTGACACCTTGTCTAGATTTGATGGAAAAATGACTAGTTTTAATGTAATTGACACTAAAAGACTTATGAAAGCTCAATTTCGATTCTATTAATCATTTAATGTCCTTAATACATTAATTAATCCATCACAAGAATTAATTAAGAGTTTTGAGACCCTTAGGTTTTCCCAAATTCGAGTTGGAAATCATCCTTTTGTGTAGACTCAAATGACATCCATGTTTATTTGACCCCCAAACCAAGTCTAATCATCTTTGAGACTCTATATTCAAACCTTTATGATATCAGGGATATAGTTTTCATATGATCAGGTTCCCGGGAGCCTTGTATTATACTTCATCATCGCTAATGTTCAAAACATAAATGGTCTTAGCACATTGTGCAAAGGATTATTGAGATTATGCATTCTTGTGGCTATTTTTCGATGAAATCAAATTAGAGTGTCTCTGGTTATTTTTCATATATTCTATTAAATCTTACAGCTGCATTTAGCAATCCTATATGATGTGAGAGAATCCCCAATATGTATTAAAGTTGATTTAGGAAATTCTACTTCATTTCTAGTACTTAGTTTTGTTTATTTTGTGAATTGAACCCTGATCTTGTTCTCATGCTTGCATTAGTGTGCCTAAACATCCATTAGGTAAATTACATGGTGCAATAACTTTCATTGACCATTTATTATAGTGTGGCTCTCTTTATCTAGATCATTTTTCATAATTTCCAAATTCTCTATGGTATATCATGCAATCATTCACACACGCATGGTATTTATTATAACCAATCCCTAAAAAATCATTAACTTGTATTATTTTCGAAACGGGGATGGAAGTAGATAATATTCAAGAAAATAATATCCTTTAATAAAGTGGAGATCAGCTAATACACATATAGATGTTCATTGAAATAAAGAAACCCTAAAAACACTAATGAACATAAACTTAACACTTAATTCAATATTTTAGTAATGTAATTACGATGACGACGACGACGATGATCATGATGGTGATGCCATTGATGATGATGACCTACATGATAATGAAAATGAAGATGAACTAGATTACAATGACAACGACGATGATGTCTACAATGATGATGAATATGAATATGATGGCGACAATGATGTTAGTGATGATGACAATGGAAATGAGAATGATGAAGAAAATGAAAATGACAATGAGAATGATATGAATGGTAACAATGAAGATGACGATGATGATGACGATAATAATGATGATTAAATTGATGATGATGGTGAACTAGATGAAAATGAAAATGATGGTTATGAAAATGATAATGACAACAACGATGATGGTGACGATCGTCGTCATCATCATTGTAATTATCATCATCATGATCATTATTTTCATTGTCATCATCATCATCATGATACTATATTCATCATCTTCGTCATCATTTTCATGGTCATCATCATTAGAATATTCATGGACCATCATACTTATAAGAAATTTTTGGGGTCTAAGTCTATAATTTTATGTCCCCAAATAATGGTCCAATACACCACACACACATTTACAAACACCATAGAAAAATATCGATGTCGTCATAATAATAATAATAATCATCATCATCAGCATATTCGTCCTCATTATCATCATCAGCTTCATCATCATCATCATCATGATCTCGATATTCATTGTCATCATGATCTTCATCTTCAGTTATTTTATAGTTCAATTCAATGGCCTTTTACAAGCCACCATACTTGCATTGTATATAGTGAATTGTAAATCACTACATGTCAGTACTCTGATTCTCTTCTACCCTTTATTTCTAATATGACAGGATTTTCTTTTTCATCATCACCATATTCATCATTTCCATTGTCATTGTCATCATCAGATAAACAAAACATTCTCATTTTCATTATCTTCACCGTCATCCTCATCCTCATCCTCATCATCATCATCATCATCATCATCATCATCATCATCATCATCATCATCATCACTATCATCATCATCATTGTCATCATCATAATCATCATCGTCATCGTCGTCGTCGTCATTGTCATAATCATCATCACATCATCATGATCTTCATCATCATCATTGTCATCATCATGATGATAATAATGATGACAATGAAGTGAATGATGATGGTGATAATGATTATGAAAATGATGATGGAAATGATTATGTGATTATATGATGATGACAATGAAGTGAATGATGATGGTGATAATGATGATGAAAACAATGATGGAAATGATGATGTGATTATATCATGACGACAACAATGGTAATGATGACAATGGATATTATTATTATCATGATGATGACGATGATTTTGATGATGTTGAAAATGACGATGATCATCATCATTGTCATCATCACCATTATTGCCATTGTCATCACCGTTTCCATTTTCAACCTATCACAAGGAAAATTTAAATGTAATTGATATGGGAAGATAAAGTGAACACAATTTGGGTCCACTTTAGCATCATCCTGATATAATGTGCCTATTTTTTCACCTAGACAACCTAGCACAAGGAGAATTTAAATGTAACTTATTTGGGATGCTAAAGTGGATGCAACTTGCATCCACTTTAGTGCCATATTGATATAATACACCTAGTTTTGCAATCATTTTCATCAACATATAATCACATCCTAAACAATGTCATCATCATCATCATAATTGTCATCATCATGATTTTCATTGTCACTATAATCGTCATCATTATTGTCATATCCATCTTCATCATCGTCACCATATCCATCTTCAATTATTTTATAGTTTGTCAATGGCCTTTTACAACCCACTATACTTACATTTACTATAGTTGATTATATATATATACATGTTAATAATATGATTATCTTATCCCATTTCTTTCTAATTTGTCCTAAGCATATTTTTTAACCTTACCAATCAAATCTAATTTGATTACCAAGAATGTAGTTGGTAAAGTTAAAATATCCAATTTATCTACAACCTCCAAGATTATAATGTGCTCAATCATGGTTATTGTAAGTTATGCATTCTTTAAATGGTAACCATATCACACTTGTAGGTAATATTTTCCTTATATACGGCATGCATGATATCATTCAGCCTTGTACATTCCCCACGATCCCTAAATAAAAAAATTGTGGCATAAGAATCTATCTTTCACTCTATAACATGGATCGACATCATCTTCATATAATCATATCATCATCATCATAATCATTGTCATGGTCAACATCCTTGTCATCATTAATGGCATCGTCGTCATCGTCATTCATGTCATTATTGAGGATGATCACCTAGAGGATGGTGGTATAGATGACAATGACAAAGATAATGATTATGATGATGAAAATGATGGAATTTTAAGAATTGTGAAGTTTCACCAAGGTCCTTTCCATTGTCATTGTCATCATCATCATAATCATTGGAATTGTCATAGTAACCATCATTGTCATCATAATCATCATTACCATTATCATTATATTCATCATTCGTGTCATCATCGTCATCATAATGATTATCAACATTTTCATCAACAATTCATCAAATCAAGTTATAAATCCAATCGTTACTTTTAACCTTGTTAGTCGAGAATGATTTTTGGGTTGATATGTTGAAACTGACCTAACAATTAGAGATAAAATGGGCGTATAATGCGCTTAGTTTTGCACCTAGAAATCCTAGCACAAGTAGAATTTAATTGTAATTGATTTGGGATTCTAAAGTGGATGCAATTTGTGTCCACTTTAGCGTTGTCCTAATGTAATACACCTAGTTTTGCACAATGATAATGAGAATGACATGAATGATGATGATAATGAAGATGACGACAATGGAAATGATGATGATGACATTGACGATGTTGATGACTCTGACAATGATGATGATGAACTAGATGACGATGATGGTGAAATTGTTGATGATGACCTAGATGATAATGACAATGATGATGAACTGGATGACAATGAAAAAATATGAATTTTGATAATGATGATGATCATCATCATTGTCATCGTCTCCATCTTCGTCATTGTCAATCTAGCACAAGTAGAATTTAAATGTAATTGTTTTGGGATGCTAAAGTGGACTCATTTTTTGTCCAATTTAGTAATATCCCGATATAATGTACCTATTTTTTCACCTAAACAACCTCGCACAAGGATAATTTAAATGTAACTGATTTGGGATGCTAAAGTGGACTTAATTTTCATCGACTTTAGCACCATCCCAATACAATTCAACTAGTTTTGCAATCATTGTCGTCATTATGCAATAACATAATTAACAATGCCATCATCATCGTAATTTTCATCAGTTACATCATTTTCATTTTCACTGTAATCGTCATCAGCATTGTCAAATCCATATTCATAATCACCACCATCTCCATCTTCAATTCTTTTATAGTTTGTCAATGGCATTTTACAACCCACCATACTTACATTTTCTATAGTCAATAATAAATATATACATGTCAATAATATGATTCCCCTATCCCCTTTATTTCTTATCCATCTGGATCAAAACCTTACCAATCAAATCTAATTCTATTACCAATATTGTAGTTGGTAGAGTTCAAAAAAATCCATTTTCTCTACAACCTCCAAGATTACAATGTGCTCAATCATGGTTATAAGTTAAAAATGATTTAAATGGAAACCATATCCCACATTTAGGTAATATTTTCCCTATATAGGGCATGTATGATAGCATGGGGCCTTATAGATGGCCCACGAGCCCTAAGGAAACAAATTACGATGTAAGGATCTATATTTTACTCTATAATATGGATTGGGGAAAAGAAAAAAACTTAGTGTGAAAAAACCTCAAAACAGACACCACATCTTCCTGACATGCCAAAGATTCTCTACACAAGCCATGTTTGATAGCATGGGGACCCAAACATGGTTTTTGAGCCCCATAAGTATATAACATGGCTGAAGTAATTGGATTTCCCACCCACATCATACCTGCATTGTTAGTGTCGTCATAATTTTCATCACCATCATCATTGCCATTGTTGTCTCCATCACTATCATCATCGTCATTGTCAATTTCATCATTGTCGTTAGCATAAAATCACATCATTAACAGCATCATCATCATCATCATCATTGTCATCGTCAATTTCATTATCATCATCATCAACAACAACATCACCATTCATGCCATTGTGATTGTCATTTCCATCATCACTATCATCATAGTCACCATTATCAATGTCATCATCCTTATCGACATCATCATTGTCATCAACATCATCATTGTCTCTCTTCGTTGGCTTTGTCATCATCATTGACATTGTCATCACCTTCATTGTCAACATTGTCATCACTATTATCATTGTTATTTCCTTTATTTCTATTGTCATTGGCATTGTCATCATCATGCTCATCTTCATTATCATGTTCATCATCATCATCATCATCATCATCATCATCCTCATTGGATTTGTTAACATCATCATCGTCACCATCATTGTCGTCTCCATCATCATCGTCGTCATCATCATTGTCATCATCATCATCATCATCATCATCATCATCATCTATCCCATTGTCATTGTCATAATTTCATCAATGATGATTATGATGATGACAGAGGTCATCATGATTATGATGATGATGATGATCATCAACAACACATTGATAATTGTTATCATCATTTCCATTATTATCAACATCATGGAATAGTGATTGGTGTCATCAAATTCATATAATCACATCATTGTCATCATCGTTTACATCATCATCAAATAGTTATTGTTGTAATAGTATTCATATAATCACATCATTTTCATCATCATCATCGTTGTCGTCGTCTTCATCGTCATCGTCATCATCATTTTAATTATGATCATTATCATCATGGACATCATCATCGTCATCATTCATGTCATTGTTGATGATGAGTGACCTATATGACAACAACAAAGATAATGACTATGAATATTACAATGATGACATTTTAAGAATTGGGAATATTTTCCAAGGTCATTGGCATCGTCATTGTCATATTATTTCCATCGTCATCATCATTGTCAATGTCATCATAACCATCATCATTGTCATCATCATCATTTCCATTATCATCATAATCATCATTCATGTCATCATCATTGCGCTCATCATCATCATAATCATGATTATTGACATTGTCATCAAGAGTTTAGAATTTCCTTTGGCATAATAAATATCATCAACCCAAAAGATGTGATTAGTGGAAAATAGTTGAGGAGGAAACATACAATCTATGCATGAGAAATAACAACTCTATTTTGGAAGATGATGATGATCATCATCCTCATTGGCATCATCATCATGCTCATTGCCGTCATCATCACTACCAATGGCATCATTGTCATTGTCAATATCATGATCATGGTCATCATTATCATCATTTTCATTGTTTTCATCATCATCATAGTCATTGTGAATATCATCATCATTATTCTCATCGTCATCTTCAACATATAAGCACAAAAGTAGATGCAAAAGTGGACGAAAACTTGAATGCAAAATTGGGTGCAAAAGTAGACACAAAAGTGAGAGTAGAATGGAGCACCACAAAAGTGGATGTAATAGTGGATGCAAAAAAGGGCACAATCATGGATGCAAAATAGGATGCAAACAACGACACAAAAGTGGACGTAATCGTGGGTTAAAAAGTGAACACAAAATTGGATGTAAAAGTGGATGCAACAAAAGTAGAGGAAAAACTAGATACAACACCCAACGCAAAACCTAGCGCACAAGTGGATGAAAAAAGGGATGCAATAATTGATCCAAACCTAGAAGAAAAAAAGGATGCAAACATGGATGCAAAAGTGTAAGAAAAAATGGGTGCAACAAAAGTGGACATAACTATAGATGCAAAAAAGGGCACAAACATGGATGCAAAAAATTATGCAAATGTGGGCACAAAAGTGGATTTAAAGATGTATGCAAAAGGAGGTGCAACAAGGGTAGAGATAAAAACTAGGTGCAAAACCAACAAAACTTGGTGCAAAACTAGGTACTAAATATGACACAAAATTAGGAGCTAAATATGGTGCAAAAATAGGCATTAAACCTATTGATAAACCCAACACAATTTGTGTTGGGTTTAGTTTCGTTAGTAAAAGGACACAAAAATGCCTAAAATAGTGCCAACTCATGAAATAGCTATGAGATTCTGATAGGAATATCTTGGGACATAAATAGTCTTTACTTAGATTGCACAAGAGAAATAAGAGAAGAATAATAATTTCTATTACACAATGAGTTGAAGAACAATATGATAAATCATCCATACAATATTATTCATCATTATGGGTGAATATATAATACAACATCAAGGAATAATTTGAATACCTAAAGAGGCAGTTGAATCTACCAACCTAGATTGAATCATGAGCGAACTCATTATGGGAAAATAACCAATAGAGCTCACTAATGCAAATCTGGACCACTAAAAGAGTTCACAACCAGTTAACTGAAGAGTGTAGGTGAACAAAGGCACCCATATTCCCTTTATTCATCAAACTGGCTCTAGAGACAAAAGGAGTGATCTAACTGATTGGGATTGGAGCACAATTGGACATAACTAAATACACTATTGGATTCAATTGCTGGAAACTGTTGGTGGCACTCCGAGTCGGTTCCTAAATTATAGGGATTTATCCCTGGAGCACAAAAAATCATGTAGACATGCGCATTAAGTGGTAGATGCCCACTAGATGTGTCCCTCATGCACTGGTGAAGTGATGAAGACCTCATAATGTAGGGAAAGAAACAAATACACTCATGTTGTCAAATAGAGGACCAATAATAATCCTAACACCCCCTTTTAATCCTAAGTGTGGACAACCTGGGCCCTGCCAACTAATACCAAAGGTTACCCATTACAATCTAAATGTAAAAAAATATTTGTCCATGTAAATTGAGGAAAAAGGAAAAAATGCATGGTGAAAATCCTTCTTAAAAAATGGACATGGCACATAATTTAAATGAATATCTTCACTACGTATTTTTCTTCACTTGAATAATCTGAATGTACTTCTTCTTGGTAAAAAAATTTTGTGGAGTTTTTTTAGATTCCTTGATCATGTATCAGTTTTCCAATGTCGCGTGGACAAAAAACATGAGGAGAAACCCCTTGAAGCCCATCTTTTGGTGATGAATGAGAATCATATGAATGCTTCTTGATGTGACAACATAAAATATCAGATCTGAACATAAAATTAGATATGGAAAAGAGATATGTGCAATCATATCCTAACCAAAGAACATCAATGAAATCGACAGGCTCAATTTCTAGTGTAGCTGCATAATGGTGAACCCAATCATAAACCTTCTTTCCAAACTGATGTGAAAATTTTCTAATTATATAATAAATTTTATGATGCTATGAAATATTAGAAAATAAGTCATATGGAGCAACAAATAACCAACGTATAGTGGCTCCAAAATCAGGTTGAGTCACAGTAGGAAAACTAGGTGCAACTAGTCTACATTGACAATTAGGCAAATCTGGAGAGCATAAGGATCTGAAAATCAAACTAATAAAGGTTATATCATATCCAAATGTATGTAAAAAAAACCCACATATATCCAATTATATGTAAAACCAACCAATGATGGAAAAGAAATACATAATAACAACTTGCACCTGTGATATAATATAGGAAACCATTAAAATATCTAGTTTAACAAGTGGAGAATTTGGGAGTAGTAGGGTATTCTGAGCATCAAATGGATGGGATAATGGTGTCATAACCTTAATATCAGCCTACAAATCATATTATAAATCAGATAGAAGAATCTGAATGTATTTTGAGATATTTTGATGAAGGTAAGTCAGAAACTAGTGACAAAAAACTAGTATTGAGAGGAGATGGCTCTGGGAAACTGATAGGTGTCTTTTCCAAGTGAGAAAAAGAGATTTATTATTATGATATATGAGACCGAGTATAAAAATCAGATACATAAGAGAAATAATTTATTCTATCAACCAAAGCATGCCAATCATTACCTTGAATTGCATAGTGTGACAATGCCCTTGGGGATTAGCAGAATTTTCCCTTCCCTCGTTTCTTGTAAAATTTGGAACATCAATGTTGTTCCTTTCGAAAAATTGAGTCATGATGTCCATATTATTTTTAAATCATGATTTTTAATTGTGAGAAGCTTTTTTTCAATAGGTACACTTTGATCTTCCTTTCTTGTTTCACGTCTTCTTGGAATTTGATCCTTCATTAGTAGAGTAAGAACACTCATCTTTGGAGTCTGACTTTGGCTTCTTATCCTTCACTTTTAGCTTTACTTTGGACTTGAAATTATTGTTTTCAAGAGATGCAAGAGTATGATCCTTTTAGATCTTAAGAGTCGACATTTGAATTATCTTGAACTTCTCTTGAGTGAGAGAATCTATGAATGCATCCAGGGATGGCATCCTCCAATTTCAAACTGCAAGCTTAGTAGCATGGAATGTTGACACAAAAGCAAAGTATTTTAGACCCAAATTTGATGGGATGGAGAGGATTAATTTCTCTTCTTCCTTCTCAATCCCACACTTCTTGAGAAAAAGCACTAGTGACTTAAACTTGGTGATGGATTTCTCAATGGTTTCGAATTCACATGGTCTCAATGAGATCAACTCATTCTCCAATTGATGTCCTCTAAGATCATATTTCTCTTCGAAGAGGGATTCAAGTTTGATCCACACTTATTTAGGGACTATTAAGCCATTAATATGGAAAATAAGTTTCGGAGAGAGAGAGAGAGAGAGAGAGAGAGAGAGAGAGAGAGAGAGAGATCCATAAGCTTCATCCTTCTTGTTATGCCACTTTGCTTTCTCAACAACTGGATTTGGCTTGATTTTTAATGCCATAGAAACTCTGTAGAGACCTTTGTTGGGAAACAATATCTCAATATTGGTTTTCCATTCATGATAATTGAAGGAAGTCAAGGTTACTATCTTATATAGATCCATTCTCTGTTGTTGTACTACTAGTGAGAGAATTGAATACATGCACAAAACTAGAAAGAAATTTTTTGTAAGACAAATTAACCTCTACTTCAACAATGAGCACATTCTTTGGGTGTAGTACACCTGGATAGACTTCTCTATACAAAATCCAAAGGGAGCAATGCAATTATTCCAAGAATTATGTGGAACCTAGTTGCTTCTAGTGCATCAATGGAAGTATCAGAGAGAGATTAGAATAGCCTGACCAGGCTCTAATACCATATTAGATTCTGAGAGGAAGATATTGGGACAAGAATAGCCTTTACTTAGATTTCATAAGAGAAGTAAGAGAAGAAGAATATTTGTTATTACACAATGAGTTGAAGAACAATATGAGAAATCTTCCATTTAATATTATTCATGATTATGGGTAAATATATAATACAACATCAAGGAATAATTCGAATACCTAAAGAGGCAGTTGAATATACCAACCTAGACTGACTTAGGAGCTAACTTAGTGTGGGAAAATCACCACTAGAGATCAATAATGCAAATTTGGATCACTGAAAGAGTTCACAATAAGTTAAGAATAGAGGGTAGGTGAACAAAGGCGCCCATACTCCCTTGAATCATGCAAACTAGCGCTAGAGACCTTGGAATTGATCTAACTGATGGGGATCAAAGCACAACTCGATGTAACTGAATACCTACTGGAGTCAATTGTTGGACACTGTTGGTGGCACTTCAAGTGGGTTCCTAAATTATAGGGATTGTGGAGCACCAAAATTCATGCAGACGGGTGCAATAAGTGGTAGATGTCCACTAGATGTGTCCCTCATGCACTGATGAAGTGATGAATACCTCATAAGCTAAGGTAAATAGAAAAATAGACTTATGTGGTTAAGGGAGGATTAATAATAATACTAGAAATAACACCAACTTGATGAAGGAAATGAGGAAAAATAAATTAAAAGGGGGTCTAGACACAGAGAAAAGGAAGCAAAAAGGGACACTAATCACAGGGCTTTGTTGTAGTGAACTCATCTAATTTCTATGATTTGGATTTGATTTAGTAGGTGCACTAATGTTACTGGTTTCATCATTTGACAAAGTACCAAATTCTTAAGGTCCAAAAGACACTACAACAAAATACCCTTTTGGGGATGGTTTTGTCTTGCAGTGGTTTTTGCTAAACCCCACCCTCCCCCCGACTAAAAAAAATAAAATTTTTTATGTCTTTTGGGGGCGGTTCTTAAAAAACCCCCTCAAAAGTCCCAAAATTTGGACTTTCGGGTGCATTTTTTCAACAACCCCCCCCCCCCTCCTCCCCCACAAAAGTCTAATTCTCAGGACTTTTGTGGGGTTTTTAGAAAGACCCCCCCCTAAATGTGGCTTGCGATGGTTTTGGTAAACCCCCCCTAAAAGTGTTTTAAGGTATTTGGGGGTGGTCCTTAAAACCCCCCCTCAAAAGTCTAATTTTGAGGAATTTTGGGGAGGGTTTTAGAAAGAACCCCCCTAAATGTTTCTCGTTGCGGTTTTGCTAAAAACCCCTCCAAATTTGTTTTAAGGTATTAGGGGGAAGTCCTTAAAAACCCCCCTTGAAATTCTAATTCTCAAGACTTTTCGGGGGGGTTTTAGAAAGACCCCCCCTAAAGGTGGCTTGCGGTGGTTATGCTAACCCTCCCTGAAAATTTTTATAAGGTATTTGGGGGCGGTCCTTAAATACCCCCCTCAAAAGTCTAATTCTCAAGAATTGGGGGGGGGGGGTTAGAAAGACTCCTCTAAAGGTGTCTTGTATTTTTTTTGCTAGCCGCCCCCCCCCCCCCCCTCTTTTTTTTTTTTTTTGGAGGGGGGGGGTTAGAAAGACTCCTCTAAAGGTGTCTTGTATTTTTTTTGCTAGCCGCCCCCCCCCCCCCCCCCCCCCCCCCCCCCTCCCCAATTTTTTTTTTAAGGTATTTGGGGGTGTTCCTTAAACACACCCCCTCAAAAGTCCTGATAATTTGACTTTTGGGGGCGGTTTTAAAAAAAAAACCCAAAACCCACACGATGGATAGTTTTCCTCAGCATTGCAAAATGTTGTAGGGTCCTCCACATTGAACGACGAGGATTAAAAAGAGGAGGAGATCTTAGATTGTGAAGGATTTCACGATGGGAACATGCATGCAAGATAACAAAGATGCGGATCGTGAAATCCGGTAGGAGCCACACCAATGAACAGTCTGGATTTGTTGTAGCCTCAAATCCACGAATGAAATATTTTTCACGATGCAAAGATGCAAGGGAAAAAAAGAATACGGATCTTGCGAAAGGCAGATAAAGGGATAACTAGATGAACAATCCAGATCTAATCGGGTAAGAATCTACGGCTTAGAACCTATTCGCAAATAGAAGATGCCCACTCTGAAGGTGCATTCCACATCGCGAAATTAGTAAGGAAATAGGAAATTGGCGGTTAAAAAGGATCTATGACGAGATCAATGGTTGAGATATAGTTTCAGAATGCGAGCTGCATAGAAGTTAATGGAAATGGAAAAATTAAGGGAGAATAATGAAATCAAGATAGCATAGAAGATAAATGGTGCGAAACATATCGGGCAAAAATGGAAGGCTGAGAAAAGTTTCACTCACCAAAGATGCAAGAGAGTTAAGAATATGGAAAATCATAAAAGACTGTACATTAGTTTATTCGCTTGCATCGGTAGAAGAAGATGACAGACAATACAAAAGGATCCAATTCCTACGGCATGCATCAACCACTTGTCAAACACCAAGTAGTTCCTTTTTGTCCCTCATGAAAGTTGTATAAAGGGATTAAATGGAAAATATAGAAACTCAGGGCTTAGAGCATTAGAAAGTAGAAGAACTGTTGGAGGATAGGAATGCTGATGTTTTTGACCATGTCCTTTTAAATGGACCCATTGAAGCTATGAAATAGAAGTTGAATTTTCTAAGGGACTAGGAAATGGACCTTCGTAACATCTATCAGTACTTTTTTCACCTTTTTTCTACTAAATAAACCCCTGGTTGTCTGGAATTTGTGGAATGGTGTGTGAAAAACTATTCTATGTTAGAAAGAGTCATAATGAACCTCGACCACTCCACCATTCTGTGTCCTGTTAATTCCTCATTCGTTAGGCAAACCCTATCTGTCCTTGAATATTTTACCTTAAAGGCTAAAGATTACAATGAAGAATCTATACTTCGATATTTTAAGGAGTCCACCATTGAGAGAAAGAAATTTTTTTAAGAGATGTTTCAAGCCAGAAGATGAGTTATCCAGCCCATCATTCCCAGTTGATGCAGCCCTGTTTAACGAAGAAACCAAGTGTGTAGTAACCATGTTATGTCAATTTTTGGGTCTAGTCACAGATAAATACATCCATGAAACCCTTATGAGTCTTCTCTTTGTTTTAATCACTTGTCCTATTGATTCACATGAACCCATTTAGTCATTACAAGTGTCATGCATGAAATTTGATGAGTTCTTAGCCGAGAATATTCATTCTCAACTAATGAACTTCCAAATGACCAAAGATTTTAGGTTTCAGTCATATCTATTGAAGATGTTCCTTTATTTCAACAAGGATAATATACAGCTGCCATAAATGGTATTAACATATGAAATGTATAGGGATTATACCAAGTTCATGAACTTCCTTGTGATAGAAATTTATGCTGCCATTTTCCAAAATAGGCTTCCCTGGGTGCTGCTAGAGATGTGGGATCTTTTGCAAGATTCTACAGAAAAGAGAACAGTAGATTGGTTCCTGTCTGAATATGGAACAGTGATAAGACTATATGGTTTCACTCAGTCACCTTACATGTTACCAGCCTTCTTGACTCCAAGAGTTTTCTCAATGGAGTTCATCAGACAAAATTTGTTCGTAGAGATTGAACACTTCCTGAAATATAACAAGTCCATTGACATCAAATACCCTTGTGCTATAGGTCCATTCACCATTAAGAATAAGGGTGCTTTTCCAATGGTGGAAGGTTTACTTAGAGAGCTAGGATTTGAGACAAAACCAACAATCAACTATGACCCTCAACAGGTTATCTCAAACAGGAGAAAGGCTCAAAAGAGAAATCCTTATAAACATGAAGAGGTTGTGGGATTGGAAGAAGTTGCTAACTGGTCTAATTAACCAAAGGAGGCCCCAAAGATTGTTGAATTAGATGGATATACAAGCTCTCGTATAGGAGAGGTTGTTTCTTTATTACCTGATATATCCAATTTGGTTTGTATCTTAGGAAAAACCCTGGCTACGTGCAGAAACGACTACCTTTCGTCTGTAGGACGAAAAGGTAGGGTTCCTGTTGGTTGGAAGAGAACCTGCAAACAAGTTTAGGGCCAAACTACGAAACCCTGCATGGAATAGTTAGAAAACAAAATATGGCTACAAGAGATTAATGGACACCTGCAGCAAAGCATTAAACAACAATCCTGCAAGCAAAATATGTTAGAAAACCAGAACTAAAATGACACAAAACAAAATTATACCTTCTGTTTGGGTGGAAATGGGCCACCATGCCCTATCTTTGGAAGCACCTCTCTCTCTTTGGGATGGAAGCTTGGTTTGTGGAGTAATGGAGGAGAGGGTGGGTGAATGGCTTGAGAGGAAAAGGGTCTCAAGGAACTCACACGGGAAGCATAACGAAAGGGAGAGAAGGAGTGTTTTGAGAGTGACCCCCACCCCTGTATTTATAGTTTTTTCTTGAGATTTTAGCGTTTTAAGCCCCTGGTTAGGGATTTAGCTCCTTTTTTGGGATTTAAGCCCCTTTTGCTTCATTTCTTAGCTCCTTTGAAGGGTTTTAGCCCCCTTTTTGGAGGTTTTAGCCCCTATGAGAGCTATTTTGGCTCTTTTTAGGGATTTTTTTAAGCCCTTTTCATGATTTTGAGCCTTTGCAAGGGTGTGGGGGTCAACTAAGGGTAGTGTAATGGATGTATTTAGGTGGTGTAGGTCATGTAGAGATTACTGAGGGATTTTTTAGGTTAACAAATTGCCCCCTAATGTGTGAGGATAGGATCTCATCGTATGGCTGACAGACATCATAGGATTTTCTAGGGAGAGGTGGTGCTTCTTGGGCTGGGGCATGGTGGATTTTGGTTTTTGTATTAATATGGTTCCCATCAATGGGTGAGATACAAATAATGTGTGACATGTATATGGATGAGGAGGGCAACCCCATGCTCATAACAATGTAAAAAAGAATCATGCGATCAAAGCTCTAGAATACAAGAGTTGATCATATACTACTGGTGTTACATAATGGTTTCATCGATTAGAGGATGAGTACAATACTGATATGAAGAACTGATACATTGGACCCATGGAATCCTCATGGAATGCTATATATTCATAATTGATGACCTGCTGAATCTGGGATGGTACATAACTGTGGGGACTTACTGACGGAGAGTCAGAGTCTCTGTGGTACACTATGCCGCATCAATCACAAATATATATAGAAGCACTGTTGGGGCTTCTAAACACTGTCTCCAACGCAACCCAAAAATCACAAGGGACATGAACCTGTCAGGGTCCCGTAATAGACTCACCAAAGTGATAGAGTCAGGTGACAACCAGGGTCTTTGGCCAAATACTGCACGGACCAATACCCTGTATGAATCTCAACGGTGCTATGATGTAGTTGAATTTGAGCACGTGAGACACAAATAGCTAGAGAGGCACTAAGGAATCCTCTCAAGTGGTCCAAGGAACTCATCAATGAGGTTAATGAGACCAGGATACAGGGACCTCTGGGTCTATCCTTTGGAATAAATGTGTTGTAGTCGACAGAGGGAGACTTGCAACTGACCAAGGCAATGGTGTTTCTTTGATAAGAAGCGCGGGGGAGATAACCAAGGGTGTGAGGCAATTTGGGGACTAACACACTGAATTGGGAAACAGGGGTAGGGGGAGTGCAGAGGAATCAAACTTCCTTTGTTCAGAATATGACGACAGGGATGACTTGGCAGCAAATGAAACTGACTCCTAGGAGAGGGATCATAGCTGTAATACCGGGAATGTAACTGCGGATGGGAAATACTTAGGGGAGGTAGACACTTTTTGTATTCATGGGATCCAAGGAAGACTCATCGCAGAATACTCTAAACAAAGGTGACCCAAAGTGGGAATGATGCCGAATTGGGGTGGTGTCTAAAGAAACCGTTATGGTGCGATCTCACGGATTTTTAGCGAGCCCAAGAAAGTAAATGTTCGATGGTGCTTTCAATTTTAGAGAGTCTGAAAGCATGAAGAATACTCCAGTGGGGTATCTTTTTCATTGATAGTCTCCTGTGCCTGAAAAAGGATGAAAGTGTACATAGGAGAGCTCGCCCATCCTTTAGGGGATGGGGGAATTCTTTACCATTGGTAGTCCAATCAGGCCAGAAAAGGTTAAACCTTTATTGACTGGACGGTCATCCAGATAATTTTACGAGCATGAATGAAACCAAGTTTTCTCGGCAATATTTTCTTGATGAGAAGGCTGGAAAAGAGCTTAACGACAAGCCATGGTGAAAATTTTCGTAAAGTTTGGCCCCTCTTCCCGAGAAAGCATAAAAGGATGCAGAGGGGAACAGTCTTGGCTTGAATGTGCTAGGGTGGTCCTTTTCAGATGGTAGTCTACATAGTCCACAAAAGGAGATAAACGAGATGATGTAGACGCCCTTTCTTATACTTTAATGAGCAAGAAAGGAAGCAGCCACGCTCGACAATATTTTCATTCTTTTAGGATTCAAAAAAGAGCTTAACGAAAACTCCAATATGGTAAACCTATCGAGGAGGCATTGAAGGTGCCCCCATGTTGGGACAATGGACAGTGGTCCAAAGGTAATCCATGTAGTATGGATGGAGCAGGTGGCTTTTGAACATACCAATACATGCACAAGATAGATCACGACAAATGAATGCGAGTTGGTGCGGTAGAGGTACGCAAACCGAGGTGGCTCTCGGACAGAGGTCAGGAGAGTCTTGTGTGAGTTGTGGTGGATGGACTGGATTACATGTGGTGTGAGTGCAAGTCCGGAGACATTTATATGCCAAATGCATGTGAAGGCAATGATCTGCTCTCTGGGAAGGGGTCCGGGGACCCGCGTGAGTTGCGGTGGACAGATTAGACTAGACTGTGATGTAAGTACAGGTCCAGAGACATTTGTATGAAAATAAAGGGGAAGGTAAACCGAGGTAACTTCCGAGAAGTTTCCCCAGGAAATGGTCAAGCAAGGGGCACTTAATGGTGCCTCCTTGCGGGACAATGTTTGCAGTATGGATGGAGCGGATGGCTCATTAACATGCCAAAACATGCAGAGGAAGACTTGTGTGGAGGTACACAAATCGGGGTAACCTCCAGGGATAGGTCTAGAGAATAGAGTATTAAACATGAGACAATGGTCTCATCAAAATATAGAGGATGGAAAACCAAACCTAGAGGTGTGAGGGGTGTCTCCAACAGACTTCGAATGACTCTGGCTAGTAGCTAATGGTGCTACCCCTAGTGCAATGGTGCATGGGGAAAAACTAAACCGAATGGATGCATATGGGTACGGAGCTAGCTCAACGTACATGTGTGATTCACGTGGTGACACACAAATTGACGTGACTCTGGGAAATGGCCCAAGGAATCAACAGGGAGGCAGGTAGTCTAAAGTTTATTTCTTGACCCGGGAGTGTTTTGCAACCGGGGAGATATGAAGAGGCCTCAACGTTCAGGGCAGGTCTGGGGACCTGACGGTATGCTAAAATGGTGGTAGCTAGATCATACGCACAACATATTATGTGCATGTGCAAATGGGGGACCGCACTGTCGAGTGGGATCTCAGCAGTGTAGGGGCAGGGATAATATCTACTTGCTCATGTGCAAATGATGTGACATAGTTCTAGAATGGAATCACTACGACTAGAAGCATAACATCGATTGGAGGGGGTCACCAACTTGTGGTAAAAATGATGCAAAAAAATAAAATAAAATCTACGCTATAAGTGACTCATGGTGGTGGTATCAAGCATGGCATCTCTTGAGGTGGAGCCCCGTTGCAGGGATTCTTCAAGAGCGGACCATCTGAGTTAGCGAAGAGATGTGCCCCCTTGCCGAGACAAAGGTCATTGGCAAGGTGAGGTGACGAAGTATGGCCTTCGATGGGAAGAACCGATTCCACACCATGGTTGAAAGGGAATAGGGTAAAAATGGTGGTGGTTTTACAAATCTCTCCATCATCCTGGAAGTGGTGCTGGGATAGATCAGGTGGATCTTCCATGGGCGAGGAGACAGATGGACTACTGGAGCTAGAGATCATGTAAATGGTTGTGGTGTTCAAGGAAGAAACCAGAGGGTGGATCTCCTTAATGGAAATGACTTCGGATTTAAGGGAATGTTTCTGAAGTTGGATAAGGGCGGCCCGAAACTCGGATAAGTCTTGGCAATAGTGGGAGTAATGTCCATTCAATCTGCAAAGGGCGCATGCATGGTTTGTCCTCAAAGACTTGTTTTTAACTGTTGGCCCACTCGAAAGGAAAACCATGAGGATGTTCTCCGTCGTGTCCATGGCATCTAAGTGTGTGCGGATGATGGGAATCTCGAGACAATTTTATGTTGCATGACCATGTATGTCGCACACGGCACAAGGTGGAGTCAGTCGAGATTCAGCAGCTACCGCTTTGGCATTTTTTCCCCTAGCCCTCTTTGGATGAGTCGAGGCTGGTACAAGTGCAGAAGGTGGTTTTTGTGGGCCAAGAGAGGGACACGATTCGACCGCAATGGGTTGAAAAGGAGTTAAGATGACTTGGGGTGTTTGAGGTTGGGTTGGTGGATAGAGTTACCGCATGATAATCCCCAATGTGAAGTTGGGTAAGTTTAAGGTGGCCATTACTGGCTTACTCATGATTCCAGACGAAGGAAAAAGGAAGGGAATTGTGTGGACTGGGGAGGAGCCCAAATAACTCCCCGATGGTTGCATGTGGGGATGGGGTTGTGGTTGCAACTGTGCATAATGCTGCGGCTGCGGATGACGTTGTGGCTGTTGATGGTATTACGGCTGCGGATGGGGTTGCGACTGTGGATGAGGTTGCGGCTGTAGATGGGGTTGTAGTGCAATAGTGCTGGATGATAACAACACAAATCTCCATATCACTTGGTGGAGATGGTGGTGATACTAAGGGGAAGGAAGTCATCATAGAGGTGTCAGCGAACAACCTTGGGCCTACATTTAGGATGATGGGGGTGGTGGTGCCATCAACTGTGGTGTTGATAGTGGGAATAACGTTAGTTGGTGCTATTGGCGCTTGTGGATAATGGTAAGTCAACTGGTCGATAATCATGATTTTTCCATCGTGAGGGAACGTCATTTGGCGGAAGACGGTAGATTCCATAGCTCACATCTCCTACATATAGCTACGTCCTAGAAGAAGGTTGTAGTCTAACTGAGCGTTGACGACTTCTATGTCAATTAGGACGGTCTTCCCACCTAAAGAGATGGGGACGTGCGGGAAGATGCCTTGGGCTCTGGTGGGATGGCCATCATAGGCACTCAATGTGGTGGTGGATGGCTGCAAGATGGGGGACCCGAGTTTCTACCAAACTAAGGTTGACATGATGCAAGTGGATGCCCCCCATCAATGATGCACCAGTGCACAACCAAATTCTGAATTGACATCGGGATCTGGAAGGTGATGGTCGATGGAATTCTTGGTTCTCCTTTATCCAAATCAAATGTGATTAATCCGGAGTCAGAGGGTTCTACGACACCAAGGGAGGCTAGCAAGGATTTCCACTGTGTTTGGCATGTTTTGAGTACTTAAAGAGCCGAGATGGCCGTAGGTGATTGGGCCAAGCCATTGACGATACTATAGTTAACTGCGTCCCTTGCAGTAGTGTTGTTGGCAAGGCACCTGAAGGGGAGACGCGGGCCTGTTAGGGGGGGCGCAAGGTGAAGAGGAACATTGGAAGTGTTGGATGTGGATGCTGCTATTGTTTTAGGGGTTTTAGTAGTGGATCCATATTGGTTCCACCTAATATGCAAGTTGATCTCTTCAGTTGTCATCACTAGTAGGTGATGGAATCCTATTTTTGTAGGCGGGGGCACAGTGGGAGCAGGAGGGGGGAAAGGCATAGTTTCTACCAATCCTTGGATTGGTAACTGGTTCTGGAGCACCATGGGTGGAGGTCCTGGTGGTGCTAGATTAGGTTGGGCTGCTGTGTTGGTGCCCCATTGAGCTTCATCCTGGAGAGATTTTTTGGCACATTCCATGAAAGGGCATTCGTGAGTGTAGTGTTCGTAAACGTTGCACAGTTGGCATGGATGGTTTGTACATAATGGAGCACATCGAGGTGGGTTAGGATGTTGGGGATTTTGAGCTGGCGGATTGGTGCCATTGTTGGGAGGGTTTGGTTGTTAGCCGCCTCCTTGGGGTTGGTTGTTTCCCTGGTTCCGAGCTCTATTTTTATTACCGTGCCCTTGTTGGTTATTGGGGGCATGTTGGTTGGGATGGGTTTGCTGGGAAAACACTTGTCCCAGAGGTGCCGACGGGGATGGGGTGGGGGCTTTAGCGGCTTGCACTGGTGGACCATAATAAACTTGGGGGGCTTGCGGTGCCACAAATCCGGTCATCTATACTGAATATTTTTGTGCTAGACAGGAAGGTGCATGGGTCTGCTGCTGTGGTGCAAGTTGTGTATATGAGGTTGTAGCTCCGGATTGAGATATCATTCTTGAATAATCAGGAGATTGGTTTGGGTAGGAAACACTAGGGGTGCTGCTCGGGTGCGGAGGCATCATGGGTGGTGTTGCGTGATGTTGTGTTTGGTGGGAAATAGAGCCTATGATGCCATCTGCAGCATGAGATGCCCCCGGTGCATCCCTGTAGGAGGTGCCTACATGGGGAGTGTCTAGAATGATGGTATAGAGGTATCCCAACTATGCGTAAATGAGATCAAATTGTTGGGCCTTCAAGATGGCCTCTTCCTCTATTTGGGGACATTTGGACGTGACGTCCTTGGCTATAGGTGGCAGCAAGGTTTTCAAGAACTAGTCCATGAAGATCCTGTCATCATTTTGATCTTGCACTAGATGCGGCGTCGCCTCCACTCATGGATGTGGTCAGTGATGTAGGTTGCAGTAGTTTGGCAGAAAGATAGCAAGATTTTCACTCCTTCATCATATCTGATGGGGAGTTGGAAATATTGCAAGAACATAAAGGCTATGGATTTGAAGTCTGGGTACTTGGCTTGTGATAGCTCAATGTACCACTTAGTTGTAGCACCTGTGAGGGTGCGTTGAAATAGTCCGAGTCTGATCGAATCATCTACGATGCTGTTTGATGAGCACCATAGGTGAAATGTCATAATATGGTTTTGGGGGCACTCCCCTGCCCTCCCTTCAAACTTGGGGATGTCTGAGGGGAGTTTGGTTGGCATGGGAGGCCAAAATGTTTGATGACAGATGGGGTCGTTGGTTAACCTAGCCAATTCAGGCAGGTTGAGGCATGCCATGAAAGGGAGGTTTGACCCAAGGTCGATGTGTGACGGACTAGCAATGGTGGTGGGGTTTGCAGGAACATAATGTACTTGCATGACTGGGGGTACTTGTGGCACAGTTGTGGATGGGCCACTGCCCCCAGGTATGGCAAGTGGGATGGTGTGAGTGGAAGGGCCACTTCCCTTAGGTATGATAGGTGGGTAAGTGTGAATGCACGGGCCACTGCCCCCAGGTATGATAGGTGGGGTAATGTGAGTGGATGAGCCACTGCCCCCAAGTATGACAGTTGGGGCAGTTTGATAGGTAAGTACTAGTGGAGGAAATTGAGTTAGGATAGTCTGCATGGTAGTATTAGGACCACCTACAAGGGTATTGGTGTTGACTTGAGGTATGGACATGGGTCCACTGCCAATGATCATTCCAGAAAATGGATTCAGGTTTGCACCAGCCATGGGGCTAGATGGTGTAGAGGGTCAGCGAGAATGGTCTCGACGGTGTTGGTTCAAGGACCCAAACTGTAGTGGATCGCCCCTTAGGCATGAGGAAGAGCGTGGGGGATCAATTGTGTTTGGTTGGTATACCAGGTGGTGAAATCTAGTAGTAACGTTCTGGACCCCGGTTTTAGTGGCTTCTTATTGGCTTTTAGGTGGTCACTTGTCCACCAAGACTGCCAGGAGATAGCGCGTGGTGTTTTCCTCACGGGAGTGCTAGGTAGGGGTCATTGCCCATTTCACTTGGCAATTCCTCTCGACGACCAACTACTTTGGGGTTCCCGTGGTACTCCTAACAATGAGTTTTTGGGCTGAGACCAAGTAATTCCCATGGTTAAGGCAGTCAGGGACTTATGTCCTCAAAGACTGCAAGTGTTTGAATTAGTGTAAATTAATAAATTTTAATGGCTAGCTCAACGTCATGAATTGAGTTTGGTTATCTTATTTGGTGTGGTTCTGTGCATGTCCATTGTATTTCTATTACTCACTTGGTGGCTACTTGTATGGTTTATGAATATTTCCCAAATAATTTTTGGTTTATTACAGAACTTATAACATGGGTAAGTTGTTATGAAACCAGTAAATTGTGAACATAAAAGTTAAAACATGCCATAAATGAATTTGAACTATGGCAGACTTACTGGGTGACTGCCTTACACCTATATTCCTCTTCGACCAGGAAAGAGTGTTGGGCTCTCAACACAATGGGACTAAGCCCATATGTAGATCCTCAGGTCACTCTCTGAGTGCAAGGCTGGTCAACAGAGAGGACACGAATGACGTGAGGCCCCCTGAGCCTACCACCCCCTCTACCTTCCAAGTCACCCATTTTAAGTGGTCTCAAAAAATCCCAAGTGAAGTGCCTATTACTATACAAGATTCACCCTTCGTATTATCCCAGAATACCCCAAAGGGTGATGAATGGGTAGAGGAGGAAGGGTTAGGCAAGGTGTTAATTTCCAATTCTTATTAAAAATTGAAATTTAACCTACAATAATTTATTCAAGCCTTGAAAAAGATTCATTATACCATTAACTAGTTAAATTTATCATTGATTTACACAGATTTTATGAAAATGAAAATAGACTACTGGATAGAGGCGGCTGAGCCACACTGATAGTACAAATAGCAGCAAATAGTCAAGCCCAAAAAGTTAAAATGCTCATACAAAGCAAAGAAAAATGGGTCATGCACCTGTAGAGGACCTGTTTTTACGAGCAGGATTGTGATCAAACCGTGAGGAATTACCTCAAATGGTTGAAATCCCACTTCAGAAATGGGCCATTTTACCCCTAACCATGGGCATATTCACAAATGGATCAACTGGTTGGGCAGAAAATAAGACCGAACACAGGTGAATTTTCAGAAATTTGGTTCGGCCGTTTTTGCATAGTTGAACGATTTGAAAATAAAAAAAGGCCAACAGTAACTGGTATTGTGGCTGAAACAATAACAAAAATGAAATAAACAGATCTATCAACCTAAATAAGAAAATATATATCAAACTAAGTGAGCAAAATATTAAAAACAAAAAGACCAAGGATCCCGTGGGATCGACCCGGTATGGTCACCAATCTGTAGCTCAGGGAAAACCCTGGCTACGTGCAGAAATGACTACCTTTCATATATAGGACAGAAGGGTAGGGTTCCTATTGGTTGGAAGAGAACCTACAAACATGTTTAGGGCCAAGCTACGAAACCCTGCATGGAATAGTTAGAAAACAAAATATGGCTGCAAGAGATCAATAGACACCTGTAGCAAAGAATTAGACAACAAGCCCACAAGCAAAATATGTTAAAAAAACAGAATTAAAATGACACAAAACAAAATTATACCTTCTGTTTGAGTGGAAATGGGCCACCATTCCCTAGCTTTGTAAGCACCTCTCTCTCTTTGGGATGGAAGCTTGGCTTGTGGAGCAATGGAGGAGAGGGAGGGTGAATGGCTTGAGAGGCAAAGGGTCTCAAGGCACTCACACAGGAAACATAATGATAGGGAGAGAAAGAGTGTTTTGAGAGTGACCCCCACCCCTCTATTTATAGTTTTTTCTTCAGATTTTAGGGTTTTAAGCCCCTGGTTAGGGATTTAGCCCCTTGTTTGGGCTTTAAGCCCCTTTCGTCCAATTCTTAGCTCCTTTGGGGGTTTTAAGCTCCTTTGAGGGGTTTTAGTGCCTTTTTTGGAGGTTTTAGCCCCATATAAGAGCTATTTTGTCTCTTTTTAGGGATTTTTTAAGCCCTTTTCATGTTATTGAGCCTTTGCAAGGATGTGGGGGTCAAATGAGGGCAGTGTAATGGATGTGTTTAGGTGGTGTAGGTCATGTAGAACTTACTGAGGGATTTTTTGGGTTAACATGGTTGCTGCAGCCGAGAGCATTACTCAATTGGCCTGTAAACCAGAAGGAAAGAATAAAAGAGATTTTCAGGAGGCAATGGATATTGATGTGGAGGACACTGCTGAAACTCTTAAAAGGCAGAAGGTTGAAACTGAAGGACAACTTGTCCTAGATACAAATGTACATAAAGGTAAAAGGAAAATGATGATATCAGGCCCTCCATTTGAGGTAAAAGAGTATACATTTGTAGATAATACTCTCGTCAATTCCTCCTCCCAGTCAAAGAACAAAGCACAGTTAGTGGATAAATACAAAGGCATCAAAGACATAACTTCACAAGAGACTCTAAAATTATATTTTGAAGTAAGAGATATTTCTAATCAAGACGTTTCTTTGGTTTTAGTCAGGGATTATTTCCAAAACACTCTGAACTTGGCCTTGGAAAGCAAGAATAGATTTTTTGAAGTAAAAATGAACCTAGATGATATCCCCATACCTGACATGATTCATATGCACACGAATACATGAGATTTCTTGTTTACTCACTTGTTGAAGATCACTCTGGAATTATCTAAATTACAGACCCTTAAAGGTAAAATTGAGAACCAATTGAGGCAAGAAAAGGCAGAAAATAAGGCCCATCAAACTCCGATAAAGAAGCTGCAAACTAAGGTGCTGGATGCTGGAGGCTAATATGATAAGGGAGCTGGTATCCAAAGGTTGTTGGATGAGAAAGAAAAAGAGATCCAGTTATTGAAAAAGAAGATTCTCATACCTTCCAGCCAGCTAATACAGGTTCCTGAACTAGCTGAGATATAAAAAGTAAAGGAGAACTTGAATAATCAGCTTACTGATTTCCAAGCAAAATTATTGAAGTTTGTCGATAAAGAAAATCAATGGCAAAAAGACATGGCCTTGGTAGTAGAAAGTGAGAAAGCCATGAAGGAAAAGTTTGAAGAAATGGAAAGAAAGTTGCAGGATAACGAAAAATGAGCTATAATTGAGGATCATTCCTCATGTGGCTAGATCTAGTGAATAGGGAATAGTCGAGGCTATCTCACAGGTAAGTCTTAAAGAGTTGGAAATCACTGGTTTGAAGAACCTGAATAAAAATTTGGAGGACATAGCTGGAAAGAGAGAAATAGAAAAGAAGAAATTGGAAGACAAAGGTAAGGAACTGGTGGATAAGAACAACAAATTGAAAAAATAGGTTACAGGACAGTTAGCCTTACAGGGAGAAAAACATCTCAGTTGGGATGTACTGATAGCAGAAGCAACCAAGATCGAGCCTTATTTAGAATTTATTCTTGATAAGGATATTGTTACACAAGCTGCCAGAAAAAATGTCTTGATGGTGAAATAGGTGTTAAATAAGAAGCCTATTGGCACAACTAATAATGCAATCAAGGTTTTGAACAACTTGACAGAAGAGGAAATAAAAAAAGCAAATATCCAAGATAGGGTTTTGGTTATCACACGGGTAAGGAAAGTGGTAAATAAATATCATCATTTGGAAATAGTTGAAGTGAAAATTGATGTCACACATAATCAAATCAAGGAATTCATTGAATTGCTTAATACTTTATTTAGAAGAGGAATCCCTTTCTTTTGGGAAGAGAAAGGAGGAATGTGGTCTCAGAAAGAATATAATGACAGGTTAATCAGTTGCAGATTAGATCACATAAAGTTTGATGACATGCAACATCAATCCTTGTCTGGAAAAATAGTGATTGATAAATTAACAGTAGATTTTGAGATGTTGTTTGACTTCAAATCCATATGTACAAAATTGCCAGAGTTCCCTTATGCTGAAAACATGGAGCTCGGCGTAATGACGAAGGAGATGATCAGTCTAGATCTTCCAACTACTGATCAATGCAAGCTAGTTGATAACTATGGGAAAAGTAAATACATGTTGCACCAATAGGAGTCCTCTGCTATTACCTCGGGGTCCAGAGGAGGAATCTTCGATAGTTTTTGAAACTGTATGGATTCGGGATGAGGACTGATATACCACATTTGGAATTGTAAGAATTTTACATTTATTAATAAAATTTTACACTGTTAGGTGTAATCTATATGGTGAATTCTACTATTTAATACATATGAATTATGTATTTGTTGCATTCAATTATGTCTGGTNTTATTTTTGAATAAATTTTTCATTATATATAAAATTTGTAAGTTTGAAACAATAATATACATTTCCTAGCATGTGGGTTATTGTGAAGATGCTTCGATACTGTCTTCAAATTGTCTGAAGAACCTCTTATTATAGCCTTCTAGATATGGTTGGATGCACCATACAACACTCTAAATATCTATAGTCTCATAATATTTTTATAATCATCCTATGAGTTGTGGTAGGTATTTCCCTAAGGCCATTTATGCATATTTTACCAATAATTCCATACTTGGACAATTTTTATCGTCTCCTAGGTTTGGTCTAATTTCTCTAAACCACATTTTTGGCAGGTCCATAAATTCTTCTTCAAGGTCTCTTTGGACAAACTAAGACCATGGTTGAGTAGAAAAAACAATAGCCTACAATATCCCCATGTGGTGCGGGAATTTTCTTCAATACACAATTTGTGGCGGGCAATTTCTTGATTTTAACTAATTTGTCGCATTTCTCCAAAACGATGTCATAATGCAACAATGATTTCAACTTCATTTCACATCATCAGCTATTCCATGCCATGCCATGCAATCATCATCCTTATTGCAGGAATCAACCTTATTGCGGGCATCACTTATCCCATTTAAATCACTTAGCCATTTTTTCTGTCTTTAGCATGCAAAATAACATTTTTATTCAATTTTGGCAGGTTGATATTTTCCTTATCTGGTCACCATAAGAAAAACCAAAAGCATGGCTAGATATCCATTTCAACCATGAACATGACTAGTATATCATCTGATGAATTTGATCATCAAAGGAACACCCCCTTTCAAGCATTTCCAAGTGGTCTCTCAAACTATTTGTCTAACACTTAACTAGTTCTCTTCAAACCCTAGGTCACCAAGGTGATTTCATTTTTCCTTCAAATTTGGAAAGTGAGATTCCCAACAGGTAGAGTTCAACAAGGTGAATTCAGAAAGACCACTTTAATCTTTCAGAGCTTCTTTCTCTTTCCTCAGTGGGCCTTTTTTTGGAGTAGTGCAAATATGGTTGAGAGGCACTTTTGGTAGATTGATATCTTCTTACTGAATTACTTTTTGGTCAGGCTAATTATATGGTTGGATGCACCATACAAGACTCTAGATATCCACACTCTCACAATATTTTTATCATCATCCTATGAGCTATGGTGGGAATTTATCTAGGGCAATTTAGGCATATTTTTACTAATCATTCCATACTTGGACAATTTTTTATCTTCTCCTAGGCTTGGTCTAATTTCCCTAAGCCAGAGTTTTGGTAGGTCCATAAATTCTTCTTCAGGGTCTCTTTGGAAAAACTGAGACCATGGTTGAGTAGAAAAAATAGTAGCCTACAATATCCCCATTTCATGTGGGCATTTTCTTCAACAAACCATTTATGGCAGGCATCCTCTTAAGGTTACTTGGACCAATATTTGCATACTTAGCCAATTTCTTGATTTTCACTAATTTGTCATATTTCTATGGAACGATGTCATAATGCAACAATTATTTCAACTTCATGCCAAATCATCATCTATGCCAGGAAATGTCATGTAGGCATCATCCTTAGTGTAGGCATCAACCTTAATGCGGGCATCACTTAACCCCTTTACAACACTTGGCCATGTTTCTGTCTTTAGTATGCAAAATAGGATTTTTATTCTATTTTGGGAGGTTGATATTTTCCTTATTTGGTCACCATAAGAAAACACAAGAGCATGGATAGATATGCATTTCAACAATGAACAAGACCATATCATCTGAATAATTTTACCATTAAAGGAACACCCCCTTGCGAGCATTTCCAAGTGGTCTCTCAAACTCTTTGTCTAACACAACCAATTCTCTTCAAACCCTAGGTGACCAAGGTGATTTCATTTTTCCTTCGAACTTGGCAAGTGGGATTCCCAATGGGTAGAGGCCAACAAGGTGAATCCATTAAGACCACTTTCATCTTCTGGAGCTTCTTTCTCTCTCCTCGCTGGGCATTTTTTTGGAGCAGTGCAAATATGGATGAGAGGCATTTTTGGCAGATTCATATCTTCTTACTGAAATAATTTTTGGTCAGGATAATGATATGGTTGGATGCACCATACAACACTCTAGATATCCATAGTATAAGAATATTATCATCATCATCATATGAGCAGTGGCGGGCATTTCCCTAAGGCTAGTTAGGAATATTTTACCAATAATTCCATACTTTGTCAATTTTATATCTTCTCCTAGGCTTGGTGTAATTTCCCTAAACCACCGTTTTACAGTTTTTGCAGGTCTAATTTCCCGAAACCACAGATTTTGCATGTTGGGCGTGCATTTGATCAAAGCAATCAAAAATTGACTTGCTTCAGTAAAATGCACGCACATGCCTGATTTCGTTGTCAAATTCAATGAATAAAATATGAGAGTATTTTTATTATTATTCCTCTTTTAGAATTTTAATATTTATAATTTTTTACCTGATACTTTCTCCTTTAGAAAATTTGGTAACTTCTATCCCTAATATTGATTTTTTTTTCTAGGCCAATGTGTGGATTTCCTTGAGGGACTCAACCCTAATTTACAGTTTATAGTTTTGTCAGTCATCTAATTTTCTAAAATTCTAAATGACAGTTTTTAATTTTCCCATACCTCAACCTATCATACACGTGCTGAACTAATTGAGTGTCAAATACGTCATATAATCTTGTAAATGTGTAAATGGAAGTTTTTGCTTTTCCATACTTGTCATATTCTGAACTTTTAACTTCGTGTCAAATACGTCACTTAACAAGGAAAAAATGTTCTACAAACCATCAAATTCTATGATTCGATGAACCTGAATCAAGTCGGATTCTGACGACATTAAGAATGATTGCATCACCCAGACATGAACTCAACATTTCCTCATGATTAACCTTTTTTATTCCCACCTTTCAATTATTCGAAGGGCCAACACAGTACACATATCTAGATTTGGCCTGACCCCATGGATATCTTCCTAGCAGCTGCAGTCAATTACCAATCATGCTGCTTCTTATGGAAGATTGATAAATAGGGGCCACTATTATCAGTAGGCTATGTATTGACTCCATTCTCTATGTTTGTTAATGTTTTTCCAGTATGGCCACAGATGTGTGCAAATTTGAGTTCACTGATACTATGAGTGATATGGATAGAATTGGAGACAGTCTCATCTAGGTTCGATGGATTTCATTGGCAGTTCCATTCCATTTTATTGTTTTTATGTTCATTTGGAATTCCTTTCCCATCACTCAGTGAAGTCTTTCCTACACGGATTCAACACCTTGTCCCTCTTCAACAACCCAAGCATTCCCTCTCGGTGGCATAGCAGGATTGATTTCTTCAATTCCAACTTTTAATTTCTCCATACCAGATGGGTATTGCATGTTGTTTTCTGCCGAGCCATTTTTATCTTAGCATTTGTCTCTTCCTTATCATTTTCTTCTTTCATTGGTATTTCCCTTTTCTCCTTAGGATACCTCTCACGCAATGTGTACCACTATTATAATTATTCTCTACTCGCATCTCCCATCTAGATAACTGGAATGCAACTTCTTCTTCCAGTCCCTTTCTACCCCTGGTGTTGAAACATGTCCATTTCAACCTTGTTTCCCCCTCTATGTTGCACAGACGTGTTAGCCTTGTTCCACAGTACTTGGTATCTTTGTTTGAAGCCAAGAATGTACAATAGAGGATGGGTTGGCTTGTGGGTGAATCGACATTTTAGTTTCACATGAATGAAATCCACTTGTAACATGGTCAATCCGACCCTTGAGGTCTATAAATAGAATTTAATAGGTAGTAGGGGCACTTATTATTGAAGGAGTTGTTTGATGTTACTGATTCAATTGTAAACTATCCCTCTACTCTGTAATGAAAGCATAATATAATAAAAAATGCTCTTTGGCCCCTTTTAAAACTTTCTTGAGTATCGATCTGGTTATATTTTTGCATTATCTCTGGTTTTTTCCTGGGAATGTATTATATCTATTATATTCTCATTTATTTATTTATGTAAGGAACGCTGATGATTTATATTATAATAAAAAAGATACAGACGATACAAACTTGCAGATCCATGAGATTGGTTTTCAAACAACTATCCAATTCAACCTCTTTTCTAAGTTGTCCTTGTCATGCCAAAATTCTATAAATACAAGATTTAGTAGAGAAACTATGATTCCCGTGAACAAGAAACTAACATTTATAGTTGTTATGTTCTCATTTCAAATGTGGAATGCATTCTTATTTCACAATAGAAGTTTAATTTATGTCTAAAATTAAAACTATACTAGTCTAATTAGGTTTTTGTATGCAAACTTCTAAATTTCAGACCTAGAGTGTACTTTGATTGGAAATGGTGTGCATTTTTAGTTATGGCCATGAAAATTTGGAAAATACTATCAATTGTTGTTTTGGATGACTTGGATTTTACTGTAGATCATACAATTTATAGAAATGAGTACAAGAGTTTGTAGAAAAGGTTGGTATGTCTATGTTTGTTTTTCCTGGGAAAAAACAACGTAATTTAATATCATCTGACAAGAACAAAATTACATAAAGTAGATACACATATTTGTGTATTCAGGTAGGAACCAAATTGGTCAAAAAGAGACATAAAAACATACCCTGTAAGTAGTTTGTAGATCTCCAAAAGCAGGAAATAAATAACCTATCACATACCACGACTATTCATTTAGAACCGTGACCAATACCAAAGATGTACTGAAATTGAAACCTTCAAACAAAAAAATAATTCTGAAATCTGTCCACTGACAGTCCCGTAGAGAAAGATCCAAAAAAGTAGCATAACCAACAGTTCATAAAACCGATATCAGAAATATACATGCATAAATAATATATAAGATGTTTCAAAACTGTTGGTATGTCTATCTTATAGTGCAATTTATTTATAACATGAAATGATGATCTGTCAATTCATTTGTAGAATATATTTCAAGAATATTTAATATGTCAATTCATTTGTAGAATATATTATGAAAAATATATTTCATCATTTGTAGTTTCATACACACTTCTCAGTATGGGTTGCACATTAAAATCTCGTAGATATAGGGAAATTGCACATATGGATTACGCATTACACTTGTATTACACATTAGAAACACATTAACTATATCAATATATATATATATATATATATATATATATATATATATTGCCGAGAAATACTGACAATTTATATTATAACAATATTACTATGTACATAGACATCAAATGTACACCATATTATTTTTAGAACTCTAGGCTACTTGAGAGGATTTTGCAATTCCTCCTTTTTAGAATAATAAAATTCTCTATAGCTTCTCTTGCCTTTTCCAGAACCCTCCAGTTCTACATAAGCTTAATCAACCATATGTTTTAATTATTTTTCTTGCTCTTTCACTTTGTTTACAAGATTTATCACTTTTGTATGCAATCTATCTTTTTCTTCTAGGCATTTCTTCAACATCTCTACATTATTATTTTTTTGCTTTGAGTGCTCATCTTCCTTTCTTTTAAGATCATCCTTCATTCATGACTTCAACTCAGATTGAACTACACTAAATTTTCTCTTCACCTATTGTACCTCCTTCTCGAGCTCTTGTGCCCTCAAATCTGTATCAGATGGAGTATACAAAATTGCTTCTGCCACAGGTTTCTCCTGCAAAGCTTTAATTTGGGATTTCAAATCTTGTATCTCACAATCACATGCCAAATGTAGTGCTTTTCCCTTCTCCAATAGTTTTTGGTGAAGGTCTCTAATTTCGGCCTCCTTCTCCTCTATATTGTTCTTCAAGTTTGTATCTAATGAGCCAAATGTAAACTCTACAACATGGATTGTTGAAGAAAATTAATTCAAGATCTTCTCTCGTTGTTGCAAGGACTTATGAAACTAGATTAATCTCTCCATAGTTACATCACCAATTTTTGTATTGCCAAAAAGTTTTGGTGTGATGGCCTTTTTACCCTTGACTGTTGATTCTTCTGGCGTGCAGACTTGTTTACCCTTGATTGTTGATTCTTCTAGTGCACATACCTGTTTACCCTTGATTGTTGATTTTTCTGGTGTGCAGACCTTTTTACCCTTGACTGTTGATTCTTCAGGTGTTCAGACCTTTTTACCCTTGACTGTTGATTTTTTTCCTCTTCCATCTCTTTTACCCTCGAGAGTTTATGAAATCCTTTCAATTCTCTTTTTTTTAGCAACTCACTTTTCTTTTTAATTTTTTTATTCAAATTTTCCAATCTTGTTTCATATTTTGCAGTCTCATTTTGTTGTTTAATGATCATTTCTCTCAATGTATTTTCAAACTCAAACTTCAAACCTACAATAAATGTTTCTTTCTGCTTCAATTCTTGTTGAAGTTCTGCTTCCTTACCAAATACAGTCTTTAGTGGTGGCATGTTAAAAAATTTAGGCCTATTTTTCAGCTCATTTTCAAGTCTCCCTATAGTTTCCTCATCTTTTTTATTTTGAGGCTGATACATGTCTTTCAGTTTGTCAAGGTTAAAAATCGATTCTGCTAGAACTACGGTAAATTTAGAACATTTATCCTTCATAAGTTTATCCTTCTAGCCAAATATTTTTTCAGTTTCCATAATTTTTTTCTCTAAACCTGTAACACGATGTACCAAATCAAGAATTTGGACATCCTTTGTTCTGCACAATTTGTCACTAGTTGTGAAGGAATCCTCCCACAAGGTAGATTGTTCTTTGAAATGCACCATTTTATTAAATAAAGAAATAAAAAATATACCATCAAAAGAATATATGGCATGAATTAGGTCTTCATCACTAGTCGGTGAACGGTCCATATCATTGTTCACAAATTCCTCCCATTGATTTGCATTTTCATTTCCTGCATTCCATCAAAAGTTGTGACAACAACATCTTCTTCAAGGGAAAGTGAAGGCATGTCGTTTCCCATAGATTCCATATTGTCCTCAAAAGGTTGTGCATGTATTGTTGATGTAGTGACAGTAGAAACTGCTTTTACATTGTTCTTTAAAGACAGTTGAGGTAATTCCTCATTTTTTTGTTTTTCTTTAGGCTTCCTAATGTATGTTCTAATAGAATTTGACCCTACAACACAAGGTCGACATAAATCAATAATTTTTTGCAGTGTACTTGGGTAACTGAACTTGACCCTCTTCATTTTACTATCTTGCAATGCAAAGTGCAATTTCCTAGCCAATAGATAAGGGACATCTATGGCCATGTCTTCAACCCATTCTATGGCTAGCTTCAAGAAATCACTCAAAATATCATTCCGCTTGTGGTGATTCATAATGATCCTAAGGATAATCTGAATCAGAGTTTTGTATATTCCTTGAGGAACATATTCCATTTTTTGACCATCTTGGGAACAACAACCCGTTTCCCACAAATTTTACTGGTCACCCGAATCTTTTCTTCCTTGGGGGTTTTCCATGAGTTTAACATTTTCCCCTCTCTTCGTGGAATTTTGGTTGCTCTGGCAACCAAATCGGGGTCTAGATGAACCCTCTTCCCAAAAATATGCAATTCCATAGCCCTATGATCATAACTATAGATGGAATCATCTATATGAGTCATTTTGGAAATTAAAATGTTCAAAAATAAACCTATCCACTTCTGCTCCTTAAAGGATATTTAACATACCGGTTGGCCATATGCTTGTATCACTCCATTCATCAGCATTCTCTCGGAAATTTTTCATCATGAACCGTTCAACCTAGAAACCCCACACTTCTCCTGATGTCGTGGTAGAGAAGGCCCCTATGTTTGTTTCCATGGTGCAAGATGCCCCTGTTTCATCCGTTTCTATAGTACGTGACGATCTAATTTCAATTACGTCGGTCGTGGTTGGTTTGGTGTGTACGCTGAGGAATACAAGATTAGGAATGCATGCTGAGGAATGCATGTTGAAGAATGCAAGCTTAGGAATGCACACTGAGGAATGAAAGATGAGGAATGCAAGCTTAGGAATGCACGCCGAGGAATGAAATCTTAGGAATGCACACTGAGGAATACACACAAATGATTTTTTTTTAATTGATTTCACGTATAATGTTTTTTTTCCACAAATTCAGGTATATTGGGTTATGACGTCAATGTCCCTATATGATATGAAATATTTTTTTTTCATAAAATACATAAACTTATCCTAGCTTCAATTGACTTAAGAAATCAACTTACTATTATTGTTATTTATTGCATCTGGATTTGTTTCTTGATGCAAGCTTATTCCTTTAAATATTTAATTTTGGTGTTTTTGTTATTCTTGCTAGAATGTGGAAAATAAATCATATTAATGTTAAATATGATCAAAAGTGATCATTGGAACTGCCAATTACATCATGTAGAAAAACTTAATGGAGTTCCTTAAGCAATTCCAGGGTATTGACATTAAAATCTAAAGTATCTAAGTAGAACATGTTACCAAATCATACAGTTGTCAGAAGATGAAGTTATCAAAACCTCTATCAATCACTATAAAGCTCCCGAAACCTACTAACTTATCACATAGAGTACAGATTATAGCCATGAATGTATCCTTTGTAATCTTGGTTCATAGTTGGTTTATAGATATTGAAAGAGAATTTGTATGTGATTCTCTCCCATGTGATCTTGTGGGGATGAACTCCAAGCTTATGAGTCAATACATTGAATTTGTTGCTGATAGATTGCTCGTGAGTATGCTCCGAGGTTTTATATTTTGTACTAATCAAAATCATTTCATTCTTATGATTCATATATTGATTCAATAGTGCTATTGTGGGGTTGTTCAGGGCTTGATTTGTAAATTATTTTTGCGATGCATTCAGATTTCCTTGTGCTGTGCTAAATTTTTTCATGTGCTACAGAGTTGTATTTTGCCAAGGGAAAAAAGGGAAAATGTAGGGGTTAGATACCCAATGGGTAGAGGTGAACAAGGTGAATCCATCAATACCACTTTCATATTCTCGAGCTTCTTTCTCTCTCCTCGGCAAGCATTTTTCTGGAGCAGTGAAAATATGGCTTGGTCTAATTTCCCTGAACCACAATTTTCGCAGGTCCTTAAATTCTTCCTCATGGTCTCTTTGGACAAACTAAGACCATGGTTGAGTAGAAAAAAAAATAGCCTACAATATCCCCATTTGGTGTTGGAATTTTTTTTCAATAAACCATTTGTGGCGAGCATCCTCTTAAGGCTACTTGGACCAATATTCCCCTACTTAGCCAATTTCTTGATTTTCACTAATTTGTCATATTTCTCTAGAACGATGTCATAATGCAACAACGATTTCAACTTCAATCCAAGTCATCATCTATGCCATGCCATGCCATGTGGGCATCATCCTTAGTGCGGGCATCAACCTTAATGCGAGCATCACTTAGCCCCTTCACAACACTTCGACATTTTTTCTTTGTCTTTAGTATGTAAAATAAGATTTTTCTTCTATTTTGGCAGGTTGATATTTTCCTTATCTGATCACCATAAGAAAAAACAAGAGCATAGATACTTATCCATTTCAACAATGCACAGGACCATATCATCTAATTAATTTTATCATCAAACAAACACCCCCTTGTGGGAATTTCCAAATGGTCTCTCAAAATTTTTGTCTAACACTTAACCAGTTCTTTGCAAACCCTAGGTCTCCAAGGTGATTTCATTTTTCCTTTAAACTTGGCAAGTGAGATACCCAATGGGTAGAGGCTAGCAAGGTGAATTCATCAAGACCACTTTCATCTTCTGGAGCTTAATTCTCTCTCCTTGGTGGACATTTTTATGGAGCAGTGCAAATATGGTTGAGAGGCAATTTTCGCAGATTGATATATTCTTCCTGAAAGACGTTTTGGTCAGGATAATGATATGGTTGGATGCACCATACAATACTCTAGAGATACACACTCTTAGAATATTTTTATCATCATCCTATGAGCCGTGACGGTCATTTCCCTAAGGCCACTTAGGAAGATTTTACCAATAATTCCATCCAATTTTTTTGATCTTCTCCTAGGCTTGGTCTAATTTCCCTAAACCATAGTTGTGGCAGGTCCATAAATTCTTCTTCAGGGTCTCTTTGGAAAAACTGAGACCATGGTTGAGTAGACAAAACAAAATCCTACAATATCCCCATGTGTTGTGGGCATTTTCTTCAACAAACCATTTGTGGAGGGCATCGTCTTAAGGCTACTTGGACCAATTTTCCCATACTTATCTAATTTCCTGTTTTTGACTAATTTGTCATATTTCTCCAGAACGATGTCATAATGCAACAATGATTTCATATTCATGCCACATAATCATTTATGACATGCCATTCAATGCAGAAATCATCTTTAGTGCGAGCATCAACCTTAATGCGGGCATCACTTAGCCCCTTTACAACACTTAGCCATTTTTTCTATGCAAAATAAGATTTTCTTCTATTTTGACAGGTTCATATTTTCCTTATCTGATCACCATAAGAAAAACCAAGAGCATGGATAAATAACCATTTTAACATTGCACAAGACCATATCATCTGATGAATTTTATCATCAAAGGAACACCCCCTTGCGGGCATTTCCAAATGGTCTCTCAAACTCTTTGTCTAACACTAGTTAACCAGTTCTCAACTTCTCTTCAAACCCTAGGTTGCCAATGTGATTTCATTTTTCCTTCCAAATTGGCAAGTGATATTCCCAATGGGTAGAGTCCAACAAGGTGAATCCATTAATACCACTTTCAACTTTTAGAGCTTCATTCTCTCTCCTTGGCGGACATTTTTTGGGAGCAGTACAAATATGGCCTAGAGGCACTTTTGGCAGATTGATATCTTCTTCCTGAAATACTTTTTGGTCAGGCTAATGATATGGTTGGATGCACCATACAACCCTCTAGAGATCCACACACTCAGAATATGTTTATCATCATCCTATGAGTTGTGGCGGGCATTTCCCTAAGGTCAGTTAGGCATATTTTACCAATAATTCCATACTTAGAAATTTTTTGATCTTCTCATAGGCTTGTTCTAATTTCCCTAAACCACAGTTGTGGCATCTCCATATATTATTCTTCAGGGTCTCTTTGGACAAACTGAGACCATTGTTGAGTATACAAAACAACATCCTACAATATCCCCATGTGCCGTGGGCATTTTCTTCAACAAACCATTTGTGGTGGGCATCCTCTTAAGGATACTTGGACCAATTTTCCCATACTTAGCCAATTTCCTGATTTTCACTAAGTTATCGTATTTCTCCAGAATGATGTCATAATGTAACAATGATTTCATCTTCATGCCATGTCATCATCTATTCCATGCCATGCCATGCGGGCATCATCCTTAGTGAAGGAATCAACATTAATGCGGGCATCACTTAGCCCCTCTACAACACTTAGTGTTATCGGACAAATATACTCAAGCAGACTGAAGCCAGATATCCCTAGTCCAAGTGGATCTAGAACAAATAAATTATATAATAAAATATACTTTCCTAGATCAAATAGAAATGCATGCTCACAGATAGATCACTTACCTGCAATATGCAAATCCTCTTCTCTCTTTGTTGATCCAAGCTCCAGAGTTCAGATCTTCAACTGCAAAACCATGTAGAGAAAGTGGAAACAAGAAAACAGTACATGTGTATCCAAACATGAATTGATCTAAGCTAAAAGTTAAGGAAGAAATCTCTAAGCATGATCAACACAATATCATTTATGGAAAGAGATTTGTATTAATGTAATCAAGGAGATACATAGAATTACATAAAATAAGGAATATCACAACCTAGCCTTAACGCTGCAATTTTCCATCCAACAACCCAAACCAAAGCTCCAAAGCCAAATAATAGCCTCCCAAAGGATGATAGGGATCACCTAGAAATTCCACAAGCATAATAGTACTATAATCCTTTTTCCCTTCACAATGGAGAGAATGTTTAATTTAGAAGGCTAAATGGATAGAGTAGGTTGAGGATTAGGAGGAGGAGTCTAAGGGATCTTCCCAACAGGTTAGGAACTGAATGCCACCTCACCTAGATGATATGGATAGACCTCCACTTCATCCACCTTCGAGAAGGGTCTCGAAGCTCCATTTTTCCCCCTCAAAACTCCACTGGCTCACCTTCCATGAAGGGAAGAGCATCGTCGACGCACCTTCTAGGAAGGGAAAGAGAACCATCGGTGCACCTAGCAGTGGGAGACAGAGCGCCGGAACCAACACACCTAGAATGAAGGGAAAGAGCAGCATCGACGCACCTAACATGAAGGGGAAAAGCATCGGCCTTCCTACAGAGGGAAAAAAGGAAAGAACAACCTCAATATCAATCAACTTTAGCAGAGAGAAATTTGGGGATTAGGAAAAGGGTTAACACATGGATCAAGAGGACAAGATTTCTGTGTAACACTTAGCTATTTTTTGTTTGTCTTTAGTATGAAAAATAAGTTTTTTCTTCTATTTTGGTAGGTTGATATTTCGTTATCTGATCACCATAAGAAAAACCAAGAGCATGGCTAAATATCCATTTCAACAATGAGCAGGACCATATCATCTGATGAATTTTATCATCAAAGGAACACACCCTTGTGGGAATTTCCAAATGGTCTCTCAAACTCTTTGTCTAACACTTAACCAGTTCTCTTCAAACCCTAGGTCACCAAGGTGATTTAATTTTTCCTTCAAACTTGGCAAGTGAGATACCCAATGGGTAGAGGCCAACAAGGTGAATCCATCAAGGCCACTTTCATCTTCTGGAGCTTCATTCTCTCTCCTTAGCGGGCATTTGTCTGGAGCAGTGAAAATATGGCTGAGAGGCACTTTTGGTAGATTGATATATTCTTCCTGAAAGAATTTTTAGTCAGGATAATGATATGGTTGGATGCACCGTAGAACAATCTAGAGATCCACACTCTGAGAATATTTTTATCATCAACCTATGAGCTGTGGCGGGCATTTCCCTATGTCCAGTTAGGCATATTTTACCAATAATTCCATACTTGGACAACTTTTGATCTTCTCCTAGGCTTGGTCTAATTTCCCTAAACAACAATTTTGGAAGCTCCATAAATTCTTCTTCGGGGTTTCTTCTTGATGTTATTAATTTGTCTATTGAAATCATATTGGATGAATTCTAAATGTGATTGTAATCAACCTATAAATTTTTACTAGAGTTTCAACATTACAAGTGATGCAATTTATGGAATGAAAGCCAAGGAATATAATTGAATGAGTGCATGAAATGACACATTCCCTTGCAGTTGATGAATTATCTTGAGTTCAAATGTAAGTAGAGGATTATCGTTCTTACTCAGTTTTATATTACTTGCTATTACTGTTTAGTTATACCCATTTTGTTGGTTGACAAGTATGCATTATGCTCATTTTTTTAAGCTGAAAAAGTGTGTCCATACTTTATAGGAGTGCGTTATACACAATGAGAATGTTGGACAAGATAAAAATCAACATAATTTTCCTCAATCATCAAAATTTTCATAATACAAGAAAGGTAGCAAACAAGACATGAAATGACAAAATGTGAAATTGCTCATTCCTTCATATTCCAAACTCTGAAGCACCAGTTACTGATATACCATCATGAGGCCCTTCGATGAAGTGACGGATGTCAAGTCCAGAAACTATAAGGAAACTTGAAGCTAATTTCAAGTGAGGCTGGGGGTCACCTCTGCCATTGATACCATGACGCCACCATAGAGGGGGTGGCGTAGTTGGCATCACCACACAAGAAATCAGATCAAGATCCCACGTGACCATTCATGTTGTCATCAGGATACTTGATAATGGAATTTGTGAGGATTTGACGGACTCGTGGTGACCTTGACTACTAATGATGATTCAGTAATCATCTGGCTCGTTATAAGACCACAATCAAAGCTATCATAACATACAGAGCGAGTGAATACTGGTAAATAACAAGGATGACTAATTGTTGTTATAATAAGGATCCTTGGGTGCTGATATGAGATCTATAATGACTATTCTTCTTGGGAATCTTGTTGTTCGATTTTTTATTGACCGTTGGGTACTGCTTGGAAATTTAGTCATTTCTAGACCTTCAGGCAAAAGCAGCTACAATCATCAGGGTAGAGATGTTCATTACATTAGGAAGACCTTCTGATGCTGGTAAGGGCAATGTAAATATGTTCATTACATTAGAAATACCTTATGATGATGGTAAGGGAAACATTGTCCTACTAAGATGCAACACCACTATGGAAGCAGTGCCTAGAGTTCCCAGTCCTAAGAACATCCCATCGAAGCCTCTAGACAAGGTCGTGGATTCCATTACCGTGATGCATAGTATCCATTGCTAGGAACAGTCGGTCTAAATGATTGTTCGGACCGGGGGAGAAAATATCGGAGGTCTTTGTCATCATTGTCCTTGCTGCAAATTTCCAACTCTAATGAAGGTGATGGAAAATCCAAAGAGGTGTTGCACTGGCATATCCTGTAGGAAGGATCGGGTCCCAGTAGAAGAAGCAGATAAGAATGACAAGCCCATCAAGGATTTAGTACTATCGATAAATGGGGTTGTATTATCTAAGTTCACGGACATAACAGTGTTACCAGGACAGAAAGGCAAACACAAAAAGAGCATAAATCTTCGTTCCAGCCGTGAACACAGGAAGAACATGACTATCAAACACAGAATGAACAATGTAATAACATGGTGACTTCAATGTGCAAATTGAGTAGTATGTATTTAAACTTAGTTTTGATTTTGAAATTCAAAATGATTTGTAGATTGGCTATTTTGTACAACATAAAAGCTCACGGCCTCAATTGAGTTAAGAAATCAGCTTACTATTATTGTTAATCATTGCATATGAATTTGTTTCTGGATGCAAGCTTATTCATTTAAATATTTAATTTTGGTCATTTTCTTATTCTTTCTACAATGTGGAAAATATATTATATTCATGTGCTTTTTTTCTGTAAATGTCTGTTTTTGGCAATAGAAGGCAATAGAAGGATAAACTAATTTACACAAAAAAAAATTATGAAAATATGATAGACAGACTTCTCATTCCACATATTCACATCACAACATCTCATTTCACATGCAACAAAGATTATATAATACTGATGTATTACAAAATCAGAAATTGTGCCCATGGCATATAATTGCAACTTGTGCCCAAAATTTTAATTAAATGTAAATATTAATCCCAAAATACAAAAAAATTATAAACTATGTCCTGATCTAAGTATAAATATTCAATAAATCAACTATTCTTAGTTGATACAACATCACTGAAGTCACTAGTCACACAGTATAAACATTAGTTACATAGTTCAATGTCATCCTTATGCCAAGGAATGAAGCTCAACAAAGTATCTGCTAGATTACATAATGCGCTACTAGGACATGGTAGAGCTATATTTTCAAATAGAGGATCTAAAATTTCAGTCGGATTCACAATATAATAGCCTTTTCCAACAGGGACACAGTGCACCATTTCATTTAGGTCAGTCTTATATATTTTTGCCCTTGCAACTTTAACCCTTGAGTTTAATGCAATGAGAAAGCATTTCTTTCTTTCCAGCCCCAACTGGGAAGTTCGTGTCAACTCATTAGCATTATCTTGACCCTGCAAATAAAAGATACAAAGTAAGATGCATGGAAATAAGAATTTAAACATTGATGATCCTAGATTAAATACTTACAATCTTACTTGAATTAGTGTTTCCATTTTGTCAATTTGCAGTTTCGACGGAACCATTGGTTTTTTCTGTACCAAATGTTCATGATATTTTGATGCACAACTCTACACCCAACAGATAATGATTTCTAATATATTGATAAAATAAAATAAGATTGAACTAAATTACAAAAATTTTCGCTACTTACTAGGGATGATGGAGTATGCATTGAAGTTAATTTCGTTTGTATTAGTCCGTTCATAGGGGTTGTTATCTCCCCTATATTACTCTGTCAAGAAAACAAAATGTAATA
>LPNX010698446.1:0-28869 GCA_001517045.1 Pseudotsuga menziesii
AAGCATTCGCTCAGAGCTACAATGGGAGAACAGTGAAATTTGGCAGAGAAGAGTTTCATGTGGATGAGGCAGCCATAGCCGAGTGTACAGGTCTCCCCAGGACAGCGCAGAGTTGGTTTAAGACCACTAAGGCCTCAGATATTGAATTCAGGTCATATCTTCTACCAGCCCATAAGGAAACCATTCAAAGAAGAGATTTTCCCATCACCTTTCTTGAACCTCAATGGCAGTCTCTTTTAAAGGCCATTTTCGTTTACATAACCTGTGAAGGCCGATATCACAGGGTGCTGCACTACCATTTCAAGTTATTGAATAATTTCACAGGAAGGGTAAGTATAAATCTGCCATACTTCTTCCATAAGACCCTAACTAAGATGGCAAAGCAAGTCCAGGGTAGACCCAGCAAGATAGCAAGCAGGATCTCTCACCAGGGTCTCATAACATTGATAATCAAAGAGTTGTTGAAGAAGAGAGGTATAGACTAGAACTATTTTTTGTTTTGGCATGAGTTTCCCACAGAGCTTGCCAGAGAAGAGGCAGTTGAGCAGGGTAAGGGCGAGAAGAGCAGCACTCCCAAAACCAGCAAGAGAAAGAGGATAGCCATCTCTCCTCAAGCCCAAACTGAATCCCCTTCCTCATCCAGCAAAAAGAGAAGGGCAAAGAGGAAGCTGGTGTTTGAACAAGCTGAAGGAACTCCTCAAGGTAAGAATCCACTAAATCTCCCCTACTCAGGATCTGAATCTGGAGACGAAGGAAATCAAGGAGCAGAGTAGCCCATGGAAGGAGACAAAGGTAAAGACCCTCCCTTAACTGATGTATCAGGTCCCAAACCTTCCACACCAGAGACCAACAAATTCAATAAGCTGCTACAGGAACTTACCCAGGCAAGACATAATGAGGAGCAGGTCAAGTTGCACAACGCAGAGCTGATTGGAAGGAATATGGCACTGCATGACCGGAGCCAGGAAATCGTTGAAAGACTCAAGAAAACCACCGAAAGAAACGCGATGCTAATAAAAGAAAATTCTAAGCTCTACCGCACTCTCAGGATGCTCAGGTTAAAGTTGAAGGAATTGGAGGGGACAGAGGTACAGCCAGGAGTCACAGAAGCGCAACCATCAGGTCTAGACACATTGGCTGAGGTGGCCACGATCCGTGAGAAGGTAACACCTATGGGAGCCCAGCAAGAACAGCCTGTGGAAGCTCAGCAAAGGCAGACTAAACGAGTGACTAGAAGGAAGGGAGCAGCTGCAAAGAATTCTTAGCGACTGATCACAAGATTTCAGCTTTTGGCAGCTTAGGCGAGCACCACAGAGCTCATTAAGCTGCCAAAAGGACTGACTTTTGGCGACTAGCATCGTTTGGGGTTTTAATTTTTTGAAACTGTTTTTCAGCTTTTGGCATCTTAGGCGAGCCCACAGATCTCATTAGCTGCCAAAAGGACTGGCTTTCGGCAGCTAAGGCACGAAATCAGCATGATGGTTAGCTGCCAAAAGCCTGTTTTTGCAAGATTCTCTGATTTCTCCCAAAACTCAGTCTTGATTCGTGAAACTGGAAGAAATGAATGGATTATAAAGCATATTATCTATGTCTCAGAGGTTTGGAGCGAATTTTGGATCATGGGCACTTTTGACTAAGTTCAAACCTTATTTCAAGGAGCATCTCTATCAGTCAACTACCACATCATGAAAATCAGATCGATGGTGCGCCCAACTCTGTCCACCGAGCCTTGGAAGGCTGCTTCACTTCACCAACCATCGAACTGTTGAAGGAGATCTCCATATCAGAATCTCCTTCATTTTAGGGATCAATCCCTATGTTTTGGCTTTAAACTATCAGTTATGTTTTAATTAAACTCGACAGGTCCATGTTTTTAGGATCTGGAAACTTTTGTAAAGGCTTTAAAAAGTCTAAGAACTCACACTGAAAGGGGTTCGAGCTTGGAGAACTTGGCCTATGTCTGATTGCTAGTCTAATTAAATCACATTTTTCTCTTGTTATTGTACTCATATTTTGTCATCCACTATTATTCTGCACTCTGTTGGATTAGTTTAGCTTATGTTCATGATTCGATGGAGGAAGTTCTTACTGTTTCAGTATATCCCTGCGTTATATATGTATTTGGTTGTATAAACCCTGCATTTAATGTATTTGGTTGTCTGAGCAATATTCTACATGCCTGTTCTGTTATTTATCATCTGATGTGCAGTTTCTAAGAGCACTGGCTCATTAAATTATTTGGATTAGCAGTCTTTCATTTGTGCCATTCTTGTATTCCCTCGATCCACTTATTGAAAGTAAATGAATTTTTAAGTTACCTAGCATACTTAGCTATAACCACTAAGTAGTTTCTTGGAGAGCTAACAAAATGGCGCCGTTGCCGGGGAGCGAGGTGAGAAGCTGATCTTCCTGGGAGACGACACAGATCTGGTCCTTGATGATAGACAAGGATTAGACACTTATTGGTTATATATCTTCTATCTGGCGACTCCACAACATCATTCTGGCTCCAAAGAGGGCCAGTACCAGAGCAAATCCCCAAGGACCCCTGGTGTCTTCAGTATCAACTCCAGATCGAATCTTGATGGAGGCGAAGAAGACCAAAGGCCCAGCTGTTCCAGAAGTCACCACTGTAAGTTCAACTGCTGTTATTTTTTCTGCTGCACCACATACCACAGTCATCATGGCTGGGGGAGGGGGAGAAAATATGACCCGAATGGAACAAATACTAGCTAACAGATATGCTCCACTGGTGCTAGTACTTCCACTGTCTCAAATGCCTATTGGGGACTACCAAAAATATATGCCTAAATTCTTCGGGCCAGGCAACTACACAGCAGAAGAGCACCTTGAAGCATTCTATGCTTATGCAGAAAATATCAACATCGAAGCTCAAGATGTTTGGATGAGAATCTTTGTCCAGAGCCTGGATGGAGAAGCCCGCAAATGGTTTAAAACACTTCCAGTTGCCTCTATAGGAGACATCACCGCTCTTGATGATGCTTTCTTAAAAAATTGGGGAGACAGAAAGGATTACCTGCACTACATCACTGAGTTTGGCAATCTCAAACGTAAAACAAGTGAGTCTGTGTCTGATTTCACCAAGAGGTTCAATAAGATGTATGAAAAGATCCCTGAGGTAGTCAAACCTTCCGAAACATCTGCTATGATCACATATTCCAGAGCCTTCGATTACCAATTCTGTTTGCTGCTTAGAGAGAGAGATTCTGAAACTCTTGTAGCCATGCAAGAGGCTGCCCTGAAAGTTGAATCTAATCTATCATCTTCCGAGAAACTGAGAACAAGTTCTGAGAGGAAGAAAAGGGGCGAGGAAGCCTCTTCTTCATCCAATTCAGATCAGAAGGTGGATAAGTTAGCAAAGATGTTAGAATCCCTGACATCTAAAATGGAAAACATCAGGAGCAGCAACAGGCCTCCTGACAGAGCAAGGAATCAAAACCAAAATGACTACCCTAATAGAAATCAGAATCAAGCTGATTATCCAAACAGGAATCAGAATTGGAGAAGAAACCAACAACAAGTGCAACTCATGCAGAGAGAGAGGAATCCCACCGATGATCAGAGAATCAGGGCTCCTTTCCAGAATGTAGTGCTCGATGAAGAAGACGAAGAGGAGGTTCAAGAACTTGAAGAGGACATTCACTGTGTCAAGGATAAGTGCGAAGAGATCTACTTGACCGAAGCTGATTATGAAGGGTCATTGTTTGATCAGGAACTGAACCAGCTGTATGAAGATCAGGCCATACTGCAAACTGAGGAACCAACTGGATATAATCTGAGATCCAAAAAGAATGTTGGAAAACAAAATACTCCAGTTCCTCCGAAAAGGACTGCCGCAAAGCAGCCAGCCAAAGAAGTTCAGAAAACATCTCAGTCACTGTGCATGGTAAGAACTAATCCCTCTGAGTCTGAAAAAATTTCTTTTCCTTCTTTCAATTTACAAACAGAAATTCAGAAGCTGAAGATCCCTGTGCCTCTTATTGAACTCATGAAGAACGAAGCCTTCAGGAAAGACATTTGTAAAAGTCTTGATCACAAATCTGTCTCTTTTTCCTCTGACTCCATAAACTTGTCTGATGATAAACCCAGCATTGTGCTAGGCCCTATGATTGAAGAACGGGATGAAAGATGCCCCCCTTTTTATGTTTCTTTGAATATCCATGAAAATACCTTGCACAACTACCTCTTAGACTCAGGTGCTTCCCATAACATAATGTCCAAAACAGTCATGCATGGATTAGGATTAGAAATCACCCGCAGCTACCATGATCTGTTCTCCTTCGACTCCAGGAAGGTCAAATGCCTCGGGTTGATAAAATACCTTGTTGTTTCTCTGTCCTCTGCCCTGATGAAAACCATGGTTATGGATGTTGTTGTGGCTGATATCCCACCAAAGTTTGGATGTCTGCTGTCCAGATCATGGATGAAAAAACTAGGTGGAACCTTGCAAATGGACCTATCTTATGCCACTATCCCAGTCTTTTCGGGAGAAAGCAGAAGACTATACCGTGAGTCTCAGCTTTCTTTCATCATCAGTGATGAGAAGAACCCCGCTAACCATCCCATTTATTCAGTAGACACGATAATGGGCTCATGTATCCTGCAGGTGGATGACTCTTTACCGGAATCTCTGCCTTTAAAAAAGCCTGTGGTCTAGCCTATCGACAGTGAGAAAGAAAATGGAGTGTGGACAATGTTCTTTGATGGAGCCTGTACCAAAGAATCTGCTGGGGCGGGGGTTGTGTTCATTTCCCCTTCAAAGGAAAAAACACAGCTGTCATTTAAGTTGAATTTCCAAGTGACAAACAATATAGCTGAGTATGAAGCCCTGCTGTTGGGGCTGAATTCAGCCAAACAAATGCAGATTAAAAAGTTACATGTTTTTGGGGATGCTGATCTGATTGTTCAGTAGGTCAACAAATATTTTCAAGCAAAGCAGGTGAGGCTCAAAGCCTACAGAGACGAGGTATTCAGACTCATCCCTTATTTTTCTGATTTCAAAATAGCGCATGTGCCAAGATCAATGAATTAAATGGTTGATTCTTTAGTTGTTTCAGCTTGTGCTTTTATTCCACCTCTGCCTCCTATATTATCCTATGAAATACAAGTAAAATATCGGCCATCATTGCCTGATAATGTATAGTTTTGGCAAGTATTCGAGGATGATGCAGAGCTAACCAGATTTCTGAATGTGGTAGATGAATTTACTGACCTTGAAATTGATGAAGACAATCAAAATGAGCAGGCTGCCCCAGAAAAAACCAAATTTAAAAGCAGAATCGGGGCACACGAAATAGTTCAGCTTTCTTCCAACAGAATCCCAAAAGGGCTAGTACCTTTGGAGAGACTGTTTGACAGCAATGATGTTGTTGTTAAGCTTGGGAAGAAAGAGGATGAGTCTGATAGTTGTCCTCTTAACCTGGCAAATGAATCAGATCCGAAATATGTGAATTTGGCTTCCCATCTGACAGAGCAGCAGAAGTTTGACTATGCTGGCCTTTTGAAATAATTTTCCGACATCTTTGCATGGAAGTATTCGGATCTGAAAACTTATGACACAGAGATCATTCAACATAAGATCACATTGAACAAAGATACTACTCCTTTCCGACAGAAGTTGAGATCATTCAATTTAATGTTGCTGCCCATAATGGAGAAGGAAATAAAAAAATTGCTTGAGGCCAAGATCATTATCCCGTTGAGATATTCAGATTGGATTGCCAATCTTGTCCCCGTGAGAAAGAAGAACGGTGAAATCAGACTCTGTGTCAATTTCAGAAACTTGAATAAGTGTTCTCGAAAGGACAATTACCCACTACCCAAAATGGAACATATTTTGCAAAAAGTTTCTGGGGCAAGTGTCATGTCCTTCATCGATGGATTCTCGGGGTACAATCAAATAGATGTCCATCCTGATGATAGAGAAAATACTGCTTTCACAACTCCATGGGTTACATTCATGTACCAAAAAATGCCTTTCGGTCTCATGAATGCTGGGGCTACTTTCCAACGGGCAATGGATATTGCCTTTTTCAGAGAAATGGGTAAGTTTGTCCTCATTTACCTCGATGACATCACAGTGTTCTCTCACAACCATACAGACCATTTGCTACATTTGAGAAAAGCTTTCGAGAAATGCAGGAGGTATGGAATCTCATTGAATCCTAAAAAATCATTCTTTGCACTCAAGGAAGGTAAGCTGCTCAGTCACATTGTTTCAGCAGAAGGGGTTAAAATTGACCCAAAGAGGGTGGAGGCAATCCAAAAACTGTCATTGCCTAGATCCAAGAAATATATCCAATCTTTTCTTGGCACCATTAACTTCATCCGCAGATTTATTTCAAATTTTGCTGAACTAACTAAGCACATTACTAGCATGTTAAAGAAAGAATCAGAAGTTAGATGGACTGAACAGGCCAAGACTTCATTTCAGGATATCAAAAGGGCAATCACATCAGCTCCGGTTTTAATCAGTCCACACTTTGACAAAGAATTTTTCATCTTTTCATTTGCTTCACATGACACTATTGCAGTTGTCCTCTTACAGAAAAACAATGATGAACAAGAGCAGCCTGTTGCTTTTTTTCAGCCGAGTACTCCGTGATGCTGAGCTTAAGTATGAACCTTTGGAAAAACAAGCGTATGCATTGATCAAAGCCTTGAAGGCATTCAGAATTTACATTCTCCAGTCTAAGGTAATTGCTTATGTCCCCTCTGGTTCAGTCAAAGATGTTTTAGTATAGCCTGACATTGATGGCAAAAGAAGCAAGTGGGTAGCCAAGCTGATTGAATTCGACATAGAAATCAAACCTATCAAGCTGGTTCGAGGGCAGGGACTCGCTCGGTTATTGGCTGAAGAAAATTGCAATTCTTTGAAGATTTATGAAGACAAGAGAGGTACAGCAAATTTCCAATTCAAAGTTTCAGCAAATCAGACAAGCTCAGATTTACAGGTAACCTCTTATATTTCAGAGTGTGAATGGTACAAAAATATTGTTTTCTTTTTGAAAAATCTTTCTTTGCCAGAAGGACTCACAAGAACACAAGGAAGAGCTCTTAAGCTTAAAGCTGCAAGCTTCTGCATTAAAGATAACTTGCTGTTTTGGAAAGACCCTTTAGGAGTACTCCTGAGATGTGTAACAAAGGAGGAGGCTGTTAAAGTGATGACTGAATTTCATGACAGTATCTGTGGCGGACATCACTACTGGAAGACAACTGTCCACAAAATACTAAGAGCAGGTTATTACTGGCCTTGTGTATTTTCTGATGTGTTTGCCTTTGTAAAAGCATGCGACAAATGTCAAAGGTTCCAAGGAAAAGGGCAGCTGAAATCTCTACCATTGAAGCCCATCACAGCTGTTGGTCCATTCCAGCAATGGGGCTTGGACTTCATCGGAGAGATCCATCCTTCATCGAGCAATCAGCACAAGTGGATATTGGTTGCCACAGATTATTTCATGAAATGGATCGAAGCCATTCCCACGAGGAATGCTACTCACAAGGTTATTATTGACTTTCTGTTTAATAATATCTTTTCAAGGTTTGGCTGTCCCAGGAAGCTGATTACAGACAATGCTCCTGCCTTTAATGACCGACATTTGGTAAGCTTATGTGAAGAGATGGGGGTCAAACTAGCTCATTCCACGTCATATTACCCACACGGCAACGGACTAGCTAAGTCCTCAAATAAAATTTTGTCTCGTATTATCAAGAAATTGCTGGAGGAAAATAAGAAAAGTTGGGACAGCAAGTTAAAATTCGCCTTGTGGGCCGACAGAGTCACTATCAAAAAGTCCATTGGTACATCACCATTTAAACTAGTCTATGGCACTGAAGCCATATTCCCGGTCCAACTTGTTTTACCAGTGACTAATTTCCTTCAAGAGGTTGGCTCTGAACCTGATGATCACACTAGAAGAGTTTTCCAATTGGTGGAGTTACAGCAGGAGAGAGAGCATCTGATAGAGAAGTCTGAAAATCACCCAATGAAGGTAAAAAGCACTTTTGACAGGAAAACAAAAAAGGAGGTTTTTGAAATAGGTGATTTTGTTTTAAAGTGGGATGCATCTAGGCAAAAGAAGGGACAGCATGGTAAATTCGATTCGTTATCGACTGGTCCATACATTATAGCAGAGGCACATCACTACAACACCTTTGTTCTTCATCATCTGGATGGAGAAATTCTCGCAGGTGGCCCATTCAATGGGCGATTTTTGAAGATCTACTTCTCATAAAGACCTCGGGTCTTTCTCATTATAAAATATTCGTCTTTTCTTTCTGTTTAGTCAGTGTGTCAAATAAACTCCATGCCCAATGGTAGTACTAGACTAAGTGTCAGTTTTATTTCCAGGAAAGGCATTTGGTTCTGGGATTCTTCGGAACCTCACTGGGAGGATTCCATCCCCGAGTAGGAGCCAGATGTTATCTCCTAAAATAACCAGTCGGTTTTTCACTATTTTAGGTGATAGGTTGAGTCCAAAAAATTATTTTTAAATTTTTTAGAGTCAATAAGGAGGTCCTCGTTCTCAATACTAAGTCAAAATTCTAATTTATTTGAGTCTTGGTTTCAAATGTTGGGAAAGACAGGTTGTGGTAGCTAACTCTGTTTTGTAGAGACCACATTAGCTGCCAAAAGAGCTCAGTTTCGGCAGTTGGAAGGATTAAGCTAAGTTCAAGGCCAAATTAGCTGCCACAAGAGCCCAGTCTCGGCAGCTGGGAATATTAAGCTAAGTTTATGTTAGCTGCCAAAAACGATCTCATTAAAAAATTAAAAATGGAGAGCACGTGTCCGTACTTGACTTCACATCAAGCGAGCCTGTATGTTTTGCCGCCAAAGAGAAGATCAGAACGCATCTCATATGCCCATCATCAAGTTTAATGTCGGTATACTGCTGAAAGCAAGTCATGAAGCACCATATCATTAACTATGCAGGATTACGCAGGGGAGGGGCTCATAATGTAATGCATATCTAAGGATCATTCAAAGCTGATCGATTCATCATTTACGCAGGAGCTCATAATGTAAGGCATATCTGAAGATCATCCGAAGCTGATCGATTTATCATTTCACACGAGCTGGGCGATATCATAGGTGATCACCCGCTGGGCTCATTCAAATGGGTATCTTATTTCTCAAGCATTGCGAGCAGACCCGAGGTCCCCGGTTATGCCATCACGCAGTTGAAGTTCCGGTTCAATCCAGGGGTTTTCTTTTATCAAAACAGGGCATCGATCTAGGAGTGTTCTCATCAAGACATTTTTTCAGCGCAGTGTCTCTTTATTGTTTACTACGAAACAAGGGTTCAGCTCATGGCAAAAACAAATCTGCCACTCAGGACAGAGCTAGATGGGATCTGGTACCTCGAGTCCCACCCATAAGTAGCTGAGTTCTTCAAGACCGCACAGGTGTTTTATTATTGTGAAAAGATCACCAGGTTTAACCAGCCACTCGCTGAAGCATTCGCTCAGAGCTACAACGGGAGAACAGTGAAATTTGGCAGAGAAGAGTTTCATGTGGATGAGGCAGCCATATCCGAGTGTACAGGTCTCCCCAGGACAGCGCAGAGTTGGTTTAAGACCACTAAGGCCTCAGATATTGAATTCAGGTCATATCTTCTACCAGCCCATAAGGAAACCATTCAAAGAATAGATTTTCCCATCACCTTTCTTGAACCTCAATGGCAGTCTCTTTTAAAGGCCATTTTCGTTTACATAACCTGTGAAGGCCGATATCACAGGTTGTTGCACTACCATTTCAAGTTATTGAATCATTTCACAGGAAGGGTAAGTATAAATCTGCCATACTTCTTCCATAAGACCCTAAATAAGATGGCAAAGCAAGTCCAGGCTAGACCCAGCAAGATAGCAAGCAGGATCTCTCACCAGGGTCTCATAACATTGATAATCAAAGAGCTGTTGAAGAAGAGAGGTATAGACTGGAACTATTTTTTGTTTTGGCATGAGTTTCCCATAGAGCTTGCCAGAGAAGAGGCAGTTGAGCAGGGTAAGGGCGAGAAGAGCAGCACTCCCAAAACCAGCAAGAGAAAGAGGAGAGCCATCTCTCCTCAAGCCCAAACTGAATCCCCTTCCTCATCCAGCAAAAAGAGAAGGGAAAAGAGGAAGCTGGTGTTTGAACAAGCTGAAGGAACTCCTCAAGGTAAGAATCCACTAAATCTCCCCTACTCAAGATCTGAATCTGGAGACGAAGGAAATCAAGGAGCAGAGCAGACCATGGAAGGAGACAAAGGTAAAGACCCTCCCTTAACTGATGTATCAGGTCCCAAACCTTCCACACCAGAGACCAACAAATTCAATAAGCTGCTACAGGAACTTTCCCAGGAAAGACATAATGAGGAGTAGGTCAAGTTGCACAACGCAGAGCTGATTGGAAGGAATATGGCACTGCATGACCGGAGCCAGGAAATCGTTGAAAGACTCAAGAAAACCACCGAAAGAAACGCGATGCTGATAAAAGAAAATGCTAAGCTCTACCGCACTCTCAGGATGCTCAGGTTAAAGTTGAAGGAATTGGAGGGGACAGAGGTACAGCCAGGAGTCACAGAAGCGCAACCATCAGGTCTAGACACATTGGCTGAGGTGGCCACGATCCGTGAGAAGGTAACACCTGTGGGAGCCCAGCAAGAACAGCCTATGGAAGCTCAGCAAAGGTAGACTAAACGAGTGACTAGAAGGAAGGGAGCAGCTGCAAAGAAGTCTTAGCGACTGATCACAAGCTTTCAGCTTTTGGCAGCTTAGGCGAGCACCACAGAGCTCATTAAGCTGCCAAGAGGACTGACTTTTGGCGACTAGCATCGTTTGGGGTTTTAATTTTTTGAAACTGTTTTTCATCTTTTGGAAGCTTAGGTGAGCCCACAGAGCTCATTAGCTTCCAAAAGGACTGGCTTTCGGCAGCTAAGGCACAAAATCAGCATGATGGTTAGCTGCCAAAAGCCTGCTTTTGCAAGATTCTCTGATTTCGCCCAAAACTCAGTCTTGATTCGCGAAACTGGCAGAAATGAATGGATTATAAAGCATATTATCTATGTCTCAGAGGTTTGGAGCGAATTTTGGATCATGGGCACTTTTGACTAAGTTCAAACCTTATTTCAAGGAGCATCTCTATCAGTCAACTACCACATCATGAAAATCAGATCGATGGTGTGCCGAACTCTGTCCACCGAGCCTTGGAAGGCTGCTTCACTTCACCAACCATCGAACTGTTGAAGGAGATCTCCATATCAGAATCTCCTTCATTTTAGGGATCAATCCCTATGTTTTGGCTTTAAACTATCAGTTATGTTTTAATTAAACTCGACAGGTCCATGTTTTTAGGATCTGGAAACTTTTGTAAAGGATTTAAAAAGTCTAAGAACGCACACTGAAAGGGGTTCGAGCTTGGAGAACTTGGCCTATGTCTAATTGCTAGTCTAATTAAATCACAGTTTTCTCTTGTTATTGTACTCAGATTTTGTCATCCACTATTATTCTGCACTATGTTGGATTAGTTTAGCTTATGTTCATGATTCGATGGAGGAAGTTATTACTGTTTCAGTATAGCCCTGCGTTATATATGTATTTGGTTGTATAAACCCTGCATTTAATGTATTTGGTTGTCTGAGCAATATTCTACATGCCTGTTCTGTTATTTATCATCTGATGTGCAGTTTCTAAGAGCACTGGCTCATTAAATTATTTGGATTAGCAGTCTTTCATTTCTGCCATTCTTGTATTCCCTCGATCCACTTATTGAAAGTAAATGAATTTTTAAGTTACCAAGCATACTTAGCTATAACCACTAAGTAGTTTCTTGGAGAGCTAACAGTGGGCATATCGAACCGCGGTTAAGAATTCCACTGGTTTTTCTCCATATCAGCTTGTTCATGGAGTGGAGTCGATTTTTCCGGTTGAATGCGAAATTCCTTCGTTGAAGTTAGCCGTAGAACTCTTACCAGACACTTCACCTTTGGAGGAGCATTTGGTCCACCTTGAGCAACTCGATGAGCAGCGTAGAGATGCCTTGGTAGCTCTAGAAGTTAATAAGCATCGCGTGAAGGCCTAGTACGATAAGTCTGTCTGCCCAAGAGTGTTTAGTGAGGGAGACTTGGTCCTTTTGTGGGACCAATCGAAAGAACCCTTGGGGGTAGGAAAGTTCAATCCTATGTGGCGTGGTCCTTACGTAGTCAAGCGTGTATTAGAGAAGGGTGCCTACGAGTTAGTGGATTACGAAGGGACAGCCTTGGCGGAGCCTATAAATGGGCTCTACCTTAAAAAATACTATGCATAATCTTTAGCCAAGGTTGTTTGTTGTATATTATTGTACAACTTTTTTGCATAGTTAGGTCTTCTTTATCGTGATCGGGTTTGTGATTAGTTTCCATTTTTGTGGCAGATGTCAAGGGAATCTTCCACCTTCATAGGATTCGCGGATGGTGCAAGCCGTCACACTCAACACTCAGCCTCAGCTGCTTGGGTGATTTATACTCCTATGGGTCGAGTACTGTCTTCAGGAGGTGTATGTTTACGGCCATCTTCCAACAATATTGCTGAATATAGTGCCGTTATCGAGCTTCTGCGTGATGCCATTTCGCATGGTGTCCTCTCTCTTGAGGTACGTCTTGATTCAGAGTTAGTAGTGTCATAGCTAAATGGTTTGTACCATGTTAGAGATCCTACGTTATTAAGGAGATTCTTGCGAGTAAGATTGTTAGAACGGAAATTTGAGAGTATCACATATATACACATTCCTAGAAATTATAATCAAGTTGCTGATTCATATGCTAACTACGTGTTACATTGGCATTTGTCTCATTCATAATAAATTAATCATAAACACATTTGTACACATGTAAATAAATAAGCTAGTCACAATAAAACGTTTTTATATATACATCAAAAATGTGGTGATACATAGTGTCATAATATAAAAGTGGAGCTTTCACAGCTTCCATCATATACACGGTAGCACAAAAGAGCTATGCTCCTAGATGTCTAGTCCTGTGGAGGAGGGGGGTTGTGATCATGATATGTCACTACAGCTCTAGCTAGCCACTGGAACAAGCGCACCCATGCACGTGGCACACCCACCACCTGTCGCTGCATAGCCTCTGGAAAGTCCTCGACTTGCGCCATAGGAACCCTGTGAGTCAGTCGCACGAAGTTGGTATGAATGTTTTGGAGCGTTCGCTCTGCATCCACACCAGTGATGTCGTCTCCTCTTCCCCTCCGTCTGTGACGTGGGAAGCCCTCTGGTCACCGTGGACCCACATCTGCACACGAAAGGTAGTTGTCACTATGTATTATCACCCAAAAACATGTCTTTTTGGTTTCATATAATCAAGAAAACACAAAAAAATTAAATAATTCAAAAAATTTTAAAAAAAGAGCGAGGGTTGAGATTCGTTACCTATGTCTCCGAATGCTGACCCTGGTGGTAATGGCATGTCCGGATCACCCCAGAAATCTATCCCCCCATAGGGATAGTCATCTATAGCAATGATCTGTCGTCGCCACCATGGGAAAAAGTCGGTTGGATAGGGGTTGGCCACCCTACCACCCCCCATTCTGCGCATCGCGTCTGCCCAACAACGTTGGGCCGGATCTCGAACCCCATGGAGAGGAACATCCACTCTAGGGCTCAATCCTAGAACCCGCTTGAAGAAGAACGTGCTTAGTATGCTGCTGAACCTGAAGTTCCAGATCCTACCTGCCTTACACTCACTGAGCTGATGTTACATATTGCCCAGTAGTGTAGTGCTCCAGTCATATACGGTCGGTACCATACACTCCACCGCATAGTACATCTGTGCTCGAGAGGCCTGATGGAGTGATGCTATGCCTGCTATCCTACCCAGTGTCAGTAGAATGGCCTTTAGGCCTAGTACCTATATACTGTTGATGGGAACTTGACTTCCCACCTTCTCCGTCTTTGGGTAGCAGTATACTGCTACATACTCATCGATAGTAAGCCCGTGACCTGGCCCACCTCTGGAACGAAGGTTCACTACCTCCCCCCGTCTAGATAGACCTGTGATGAAATAGATATCCTCCACCTCCATGCTGAGTGACATACCATCTATCCAGAAAGACTCTGAGTCTGGATCCCAGTAATCTACTAGCATCTGTAGCAGCCTTGGTTTGGCCCTCAAGCCACCTAGGCACCAGAACTTATAGAGTCCACATGCACGTAATACTTGCTGAGCCCTTACATCATCCCTTACAGCCTCTTCTACTTCACCATGCTCGCATTCTCGCCATTCAAGCACCATCCTGCATGAGAAATTCACCAGATGTCCATTAGATTTCTTGAAAATAGCTTGCGCGGCGTCATACGCGGCTGTTTTGCAAACAACCGCGTATGTACGCGGTTTCTAGCCCCTTTTCCGCGTATAGACAGCCATGTACGTGGAAAAAGCTTCGATACCCGTGTGGGCCGTGGCACTCATGTCAGTTTATCCTTAACTAGCTCATTTGACCATGAAAACCTGAAAAAATTGTATTGAAATGCAAGCTGGGAACATGAGTAAGTACCTGGAGGAAACGGTTCTGAATTCCGCCGGCTGAATCTCCTGGAATTCGCAGTTGAATATCAGAGCTCCAATGGGTAAAAGTTTCAAATGAATTCTATTTCTTACTATTTATAGAAAATTTTTGAAATATTTGAAATTTTTTACCCCCTTTTATATAGTTTTGACCGTTTATAACCATTTTGGACTGTTTCTGACATAATTGGTGATGTAGATGACCGTTTTCAGTGCCGTTTGAGCCGTTGGATTGACCCGTTCATACTCATTCACAGGTATAACGTCTACACTGGCATATAGGTTAGGTTCACTACAGTTTGCATTTTGCATGACCTTATGACCATGTCACCATAACCTTAGGTACGAACCCACTCTGTTATGTCACGGAACCTTCTTGCTGCTATAGAAGTGGCATGACACGAGTGGTAGAGCCTCACCTTACATGGGTACCCTAGATAGCGCCTTATTTGCATTTGGTGCCCATGCCGATGTTTCTCCTTTTTAGGGTGTGGGAGTCCGTTGTATAGTACCGCCATGACATTTAGCAAGAGCCTCATACTCCTCTTGATCTTATGCTGGCCTGTTTCCCTCCGGACTCCCCTTATGACAAGTTGTGAATGCATTATCATGAGCTTTTCCTGTCTTATTGAGCTTTATGCCGACTCCCCTGACTTTGCGTTTCAGCCATATAGCCTGAGCTTGTCTCATGTCTAGCCATGCAGAGCCATTTTATATATCCTTCGCAGCTTGATTTCCCTTTTTTACCGGGAGGGGATTTTTCCTCGAGTGTCGATATCCTACACATGTATCCTTGCATTGAGCATAGGTATCTTCAACTACATGGAACTAGTTTGTTTGCCCTTATGACACTCGTCTCCTCCTAGTCTGTAACTATAAAGCTAGTTTATTCTTTTTTCAAGGTTTTCAAATAACTGAAAAAGACCAAAAAAAAATCGAAAAACCAAAAATCCGGACAAGGAAAGATATTATCTTTGGCAGCTGTCGAGTCGTGTCTCCTTCGAACAGAGCACTGTATATCACATCCCTTGGTTGGGTTATAGTTTGACTTTAGGATCTGTACTCGTTTATCTGAGTTTATCTCCACCGACTAGTTAAGCTTCCAGTCTTTATGGAGCCTCTATTGATGCCTCCTATGTCATAGAGATGTCCCAGTTTGTATATCGAGTCTATGCTGCCTCCATTCAGTCACCATATGCCGTTATGCTCTTGTTCGAAGGAAGTTGAAACCTGAGTCGGCCATTCCTCAGTTATCTTGACTTTGCATGTCGGCCATTCCCGGTACAGTTACTGGTTCGTGCACCTTATGATCGAGTCCTTCCACATCATACAGCTTTGCTGAGTACCTCGTGTTGGATGATGGGGGATGCCTTAGTGCCCTCCTTCCAGCGGATTTCATCCCATCGACTTCAGATCATTTATTCTGGGATTGGAGTCTAGAGTCATATTGAGTGCCTTGAGACTTGCAGTCATCAGTGGCAGGTTCTCTCGCCATCGACAATTTTGGGAATACATCAATGTCCCCTGATCGATGGACTCTCTCAAGTGTTCGACCTCAACACATTTATTCACACTTGTTAGTTTTCACTCTAGTACCTTGATTCCCATTTTCATTATCAGTGGGTAATCTCGCGTCTGTTAACGGTATACATCAATGACCGGTAATCAGACGATGGACTACTAGTTTCGACCTCGAAACCTCTATTCGCATAGTAGGACATGTACTCGTAGCGGTTTGTGTAGAAGACTTTCCAGACTAGTGGCATCACTTATATGCTACCTCCTTGATCATGCCAGTGTTCATGAGATTTCAGCTCTCGTGACTTGATCCAGTGTATGTCATACATTTCTAGCCTATGGAGATCTTGATCCATCTTCAGCCTATGGAGATCATGGTCCATTTTGTGTTGTATATCTTCATCATGGAGATTCTGATATATGTATATTGTACGTGGAGATGACCACATATGTTCTATCATGTTTCATGCCTATTCATGGCCATTGTACTCTTATGTATCCGGAACTACTAGATGTATTTGCAGATTATATGCAGAGTTGTATGATGGTATTATGCTGATTGGGTGGCTGGTCTTCCATTTGGGTACCTTCATCACTTCGTTTCTGGGATGGACTTATAATGTATTTTGGCCATCGTATAACCCCTCTGATCTCATACATTAGGGGGCATCTGTTATAGCGGATTTCACCACACTAGGCGAATCACACATTGTATGGCCTTCCCCTGTCCCGCTGCAGACTCATTAACCCCCATGGACCACTTTTTTTCTTTTGATGTAACCTTGACCATCCCTAAAAACATTATAAAAATGATATACGCGGCCGTTTCCCCGATAACCGTGTACATACGCGGATATTCCCTATATAGTCACGTACATCGGGATGTGTGCATAGTCCAAAACATTTTGGAGTTTTCCTTGACTTGGATCCGACTCATATGACTCCTGGCCTTCCATATGCCTTTAGATCGCACGGATTTGACCTTTCAATACCCCTTTGGAAAGCTATATAAGGAACCCCTTGGTACATTGAAAGCATAAGAGAGCTTTGAGAGTAACAAAACTATAGTCCATTGTTGCCAGGATTTATGCTTGAGTCTGCATCCCTTTGTCCGTTGGAGCACTGTTGTGTTCTTCCCAAGCTTGCCTTCTACTAGTAAGCTTGCTATCGAAGTGATGGAGGATTGAGGTGGTGGAGGCCCAAGTGGGGGATTTAGTTTCTCCGATTCGCAGACGTGCCATCAGAGGTTGTCACTTGTAATCTCTGATTATCATTAATAGAAATATCTTTTCTTGTCCAGTAATGTGTATTTGAATGAATATTGTTTCCATTGGAATATGTCAAATGCTTTTACATGATTGATTATATATGCTAGAATAGATCTAACACCATGAAATATAGTATGCTTGTATTGTTTTCTTGTTGTTGAGGACGTGCTATAACAATCCAAGCTGAAGATTGGAAAGCTCAACGGGGATCTACTTCAACCGTCCGGAATAAGGTACGAGGTTCGGTCCTTTAGTGTTAGATTGTTTATTTCTATTGCATATTGGGAAAGATTGATTTCTGGAGTCTAGCTGTCTGTTGTGGTACCCCAAGCCATAGGAATTTCTCTCCGTAATAGAATTGGCGACTCCACTGGGGAGTTCCTAGTAGTTGACCTTTGGGGATTTGTTTCTTGGCATTCAATGTATTTGAATTGCTCTCTCTCTCTCTCTTGTTTCTATGTCGGGTATGGGGGCATGTATGCTTGGTAGAGTCTGATTGGTGTAAACTTAGTCTCAGCCTATCTGTTTACCTTGATTTGTGCATATTTTTCTTCCTGTACGCGGTTTTATTGTTTACAGTCGCGTATACACGCGGGTTTACTGCGCACAGTCGCGTATACTCTAGTTTTTACCTTTTTGTGGAAGGAAGGGGATTGCTGGGTGAATTCTGTTAGTTGCTGAGTCTCCTTTGGCACTGCCTGAGTCTGTTATTGCCTCTGTTTTTTACCAGAAACGTTTTTTTTGAGCCTAAATGTTTTTCTTTTAGGAAAGTTCTTGTCATGGCATCTTTTATTTTTGTTTGAGATTAGTGCATTAGAGTATTTTACCTTAGTGCTTTGCTAGAATGCTGTCTATGTGTGCTTGCAGAGTCTGGGGTGGGTAGAATCATTCTTTTGCTTTTCGTATCTCTTTATTTTCAAAAAATACAAAAATATTTGCTTCTCATTATGCATTGCATTATGCACGTTGCATTGTACTTGCACTAGCTATAGATTTGCTTTGGATTAATAGTCAGGACTTCATATAGGAAATTTGCACTCAGCATTTGAAGAGGAAATTTTGCATTACACGTAGTACGTATACCCCGTTTTTCATGGACACAATGCATTTGCATTGATTGTTAGGTGTGCATTTTACTTCTTGGTGCGTCATAACACCATTAGTTGCACGACCATATCCTATTTTTGAGTAATAAAGCCAAATAAAATCAATGCTAAATAAAATGAATTACACTCTTTTCTTTTCTAGGGTGCACCAACAAGATTGGGTTTTAGGATCTTGGAATAGTTCATTGTGAGTCAATTCTCCAAGATCATAAAACAACAACAACTAGGTGTCTGTCTAGGGAGTGTGTGAAATCCTTGGTATAACCAGCATTCTCAGGAAGCTCCTCTCAAAAGAGAGTCAAGAACTAGGCAGTGTGAGCGGTTTTTTGACTGGGATAACCCCTGGTCGGGAACTGTGTAGCACCGGCGATATATCCAGGATTGTATTCGTATCTGGGGGCTCTTTTGAGAGTTTTGGGCTTTTCTACCCTGCCCATATGGTCAATCCCGCCCGCGACTGTCCGCCTGAGCATTGATTATATTGAGGTGACCTTAGTGACCTTACCTAGGATATCGAGGGGGTACGTGTAGAGGTTATTCTGCATGTGTCCCGGCCAGGTTGGGGTCGGACAGCACAGTCGCTATACGCGTTGAAGCTGAGGGCCACAATAATTGGTTTCGAACCTCCGCTTGTGGTGAAAAGGGCCTCTCAAGCCTCTCCTAGGCGATACATACTGGCCACATTCGGGATCTCACTTATCCAGCCCCTGTTTTCTTGCTTTTGGCTTTAGATTTTATAGTGATTACTCTGTGCACGCTAGTTGTCTTAGGGTTGACGTAGATAGAGAGTCTTTGATATTTTTTGAGTCATTGTGGATTCGGGTGTGGCTCCGCACCGTTCTCGTCGTTTAGCAGGACTTCCGCCTTCTACTGGTCCTCCTCCTCTGGGAGAGGGACCTAGACAGTCCAGGCAGACTATATCACACATTGATTCACACACCATGGGAGACCATTCAGAGGACACATCTGATTCACTTCCTCCTCCCATTCGTGTTGACGATGGGGACTTTACACCTACTTATGATCCTTCACCCGACCTAACCGAGTTAGGACATGTGATTTCTGAGATAGGAGCCTCGTTTGATAGACCTATTCATTCTAGGCCTGACCCCTCGTTACAACATTACCGATATGGAATGTCGGAAGATGCCGAGACTCACTTTGAGCCTGCCAGCACTAGCTACGGTGGTTATGCTACGACTGGTTTTCCTATGCATGATTTGACATTTGAATTTGACCCTAACACTATGCCTGGGGGCATTCCCACACCTTACCTTGCGGAGAGGTTTGGGAGTACTAGCCACATTGCACCTTCCATCCCAGTGGTGGAAGCTACATCTTATATACCTCCTAGGGCTAGAGTTAGTGATCCCATAGAGATACCAGGTTCCAGAAGAGTGACGATAGGTACTAGCACATATCTTATTACTGAGATCCCTTCATCCTCGCTTCCGAGTTCTTCGAATGCGAATCCTCCACCTCCTTCATGTGGTCCTTCGAGTCGGCACGTAGCTACTAGTCAGGTCCATACTGCAGTTTCTAGACCCATTGCGTCTCAAGCCTACATACCACCCGTCGTTTCAGGAGGTTATGTTCATGTTTCTAGAGGTCAGGTTGCTACTTCCTCGACATATATCCCTATTTCGGGCATCTATATTCTGACTTCCGGAATGTATATACCTTCCTATGGAGTGTATCATGGGGCATCGCATGCGATGACCTATGCATCCCATCATGGGACGTAGTATGGATAGGTTTCTGCGCCTTATGGAGGCGGGTATTCACAACCTGCTTATCCTCCTACTTATGGCTTTGTAGCTCCTTCTAGTCAAGGTCCACCTTATTATGGTACTTCGGCACCACCCTATATGGGTCATACGGGAGGAGGTCACTATGGCCAAGGTCATGGTGGTAATCAATCCTATGTGAACCAGGGAGCGGTCCAAATACCTAATCATTCAAAACTCCCTTTCCTCGCAACGCTTAATTTACCTGAATTATCAAGACTTACGAACGATCCTGTAGCTCATGACCCGGTTTGGCCGGCTGTCCCTACCAAGCTTCCTTCGGACATACCTAAATTCGAAGGCAAACCAGGAGAGGATCCGAGTGAACACGTTATGACTTTCCACCTATGGTGCTCTTCCAATTCATTGCATCAGGACTCAGTCCGCTTGAGACTATTTCAACGCACCCTCACAGGGCCAACGGCGAAATGGTATATAGAGTTGCCTAGGGGTGCCTTTACCTTGTTCGATGATGTTGCGATGACTTTCCTTAATCACTTCTAGCTACCAGTACGGTATGATGTTGGTACTGAACTCTTGTCGACATTTCGGCAAGATAAAGCCACCCATATTTCTAATGATATTTAGGAGTGGCGTAGACAGAAGAGATTAATCAAAGCCTTTATACCTCCGGAATTCCTCCTCGAGTGGTTCCTCAAATCTTTATTGCCGTATATAGCGAAGGATGTTTCTACATCCGGAGTGCAAAATGAGGAACAAGCAATCTTTAGGGCGTAGGAACTGGACTTGATCTATGCTCAGTCTGGTTTGTTATATGAGATTATACCCAACACTCCTCGTTTGAGTTTTGATCCCAAAGTCAATCCTGGACCACATGCCGATGGCATTGTGGGTTGTGCAAGTAAAAATCCTTCAGCTTTGGTTGCGAAACAAGTAGCTCAGTTGTCAACCAACCAATATACCTCGGGACAAGCTACGGCTTCGTCCCAGCCTACCCAAATGGAGAATGTACATGCTGTGCAATCGTCGGACCAGAAGGGTAACCAGCAACCCGGACGGAATTGAAAGAAGGGTAAAAACAATAAGAAGGGTGGGAATAAAAATGAAAATGCCAATAATAATGACAAGAACAATAAAAATGTTGAGGGGGACAAGAAAAATAAACGTAAGGTTAAGTTTCCTTGCAAGCTATGTAAGGAATATCACCTCACTCACTTGTGCCCTAGGATGGATGAAGCTTCGAAGTTCATAGCACAGGGCCCAGCTGTGTTAACAAACCCTTTACCGCATAACCAGAATATGAACTCGAAGTCCCAGGACCAATCTAGTGATGAGGATCCACCTGAGACTAGTGGTCGTGGGTGCATTAACATGGTCCGTGCCACGAAGGTTGTGACGCGTGCAAAACATTATACTTCGTCGCAACCCAGCCCAGGCAAAGAACCGGATCCACCAGGAACGCCTTTGCGCATTCTGAAACCGGCTGACAAACTGGTGGATAAGCCTGCGGATAAACCTGAAGCTACACCTCGCATTCCTAAGGGGGTACTTAAGCACTCAGGGCATAATCCAAATGCTCGAGCCGCCCAGAACTATTTAGTTGTCGAGGACTTGGGTCATACTCCTTGTGCGATGTCTGCATTGGAGGTGCTTCAGAGTTGTCCGTCGCAAAGGAAGGCTTTGCTTTCCCCTCTTGGTGTGAATGGTGATGATTCTTCCTCAATGATCAAATTTGAAACCGCAGGACATCAGCCTCACTTGCCCTATTATGTGTCCCTTTTGATACATGTGGAATGTCTTAATATGACCGTCAAGCAGACTGTGATTGACGAGGGCGCTGCTGCTTCTGTGATGTCTTTGTCTTGTTGGAAGGGTCTTGGTTCTCCTGAGTTGTCAAAGTCAACGACCATGTTAACTGCTTTCGATGGGAGATCGTTTATGCCGCACGGTATACTTCCTTCTCTTAAAGTCCGTTTGGGAGGGAAGACCGTTGCGATAGAGGTTGAGGTGGTTGATGCACCCCTTGAATACAATCTCTTACTGGGAAGGAATTGGATGTATAGTATGCAAGCCGTTGCGTCTTCCGTGTTTCGTGTAGTATGCTTTCCTCATAACGGGAAGATTGTAACGATTGACCAAATGGCATTCAAAAATCCGCCTGTTACTGCATCGTCAGGAACTTCGGTTCTGAAAGTTGAACATTCCCAGCCAGCAACTGGGAGTGTGGGTGTTGGAATGTATCCTTCCCTCATGGGAACCTTTAGTTTTCCTACACCCGTCCTCATGATAGGATCGAGTTTTGGTGGTGCTTCCACGTCTACGCGATCGGTGCCTTTTCGCACATGTCATATGGGAGATCCTTGGATCCTTCCTTCACCGAGTCCTTCTAGTGAGTCCATCGAGATGAGTCTGCCATTGCCTGCAGTTATGATAGCTTACCAAGCTAATCTTGAGTCTGCTGCAGTGCCTTGTTCTTCCTCTTCGCGGACGGAGGAGGAAGACCCCTATGTACTGCCAGAATGGGCAGTACAGTCTTCTCATGCCCACGATTGTCTTGATATGTTTTTCCCTTCAGATGAAGCGATTATCGAGGCTATGTCGGGAGTTGATCCACCTTGGGAGGAACTGCATCATCGATCATATTTCCTTCCAGAGCTCGACCTTTTGGAGCATGAGGATTATAGGGAGATTCTTAGTCAGAAAGTTGGTAGACCTATGGTTCCATTAAGCTCTCCTGGTCAGATGGCTGATGGAAACATGGCGAATATATCGTCGACCATTCCTATCAACATTTCTCGCAATCCTGGTACGATTGAGAATGTTTATATTGGGGCAGACTGTTCCCAAGATGAGATTCGTGAGTATACCGAGCTATTCAAGGAATTCCGCAATGTTTTTGCTTGGTATTACGATGATATGCCAGGGATTGACCCTCGAATTGTCGAACATGAAATTAAAACTTACCCCAACCTTAAGCCTGTTCGACAGTGTTTACGCGCCGTGAATCCTAGGAAAGCGCCCGCCATAAAGGCAGAGATAGAGAAACTATTGAAAGCGGGTTTCATCTATCCCATTCCCTTGACGGAGTGGGTTTCAAATCCTGTTCTAGTGGATAAGAAGCAAGGAGCGATCTGTATATGCATTGATTTCCGTGACTTAAATCATGCCTGTCCTAAGGATAACTTCCCCACACCATTTATAGATCAGATTTTGGATGAGTGTGCGGGTAGTGAGGTGTTCTCCTTCATGGACGGATTTTCCGGATATAATCAGATTCAAATAAAACCCGAGGACCAACACAAGACTGCATTTATTTTTCCTTGGGGAACTTTTACATATCGGAAGATTCCTTTCGGCCTTAAAAACGCCGGAGCTACGTTTCAGTGGGCTATGACCTTGATCTTCCACGATCTCAAGTCCATCATTGAAGTATTTTTGGATGACCTTGCTGCTCATTCTCGCATGAGGATGCGTCATTCTTATCACTTGAGATTGGTTTTCGAAAGATGCTGTCATTATGCTGTTAGATTGAACCCTCATAAGTGCATATTTTGCATGAAGTCAGGTCATTTGTTAGGATTCATCGTTTCCAAAGAGGGGATAAGAGTCGACCCTTTGAAGGTGGAGGCAATACTTCAGTTGTCTCCCCCGAGAAATATTCGTCATCTTCAGTGTTTTCAAGGCATGGAAAACTTCCTACGAAGATTTGTAGTCAATTTCACCAATTTGACTAGAGGCTTTATGCGTCTCTTGAAGAAGGATACTCCCTTTGAATCGAATGAGCGAGCCCAGGAGTCCTTCGATGCACTTAAGCGAGCCCTAGCATCGGCCCCGGTGATTAGTCCTCCGGATTATAGCCGTGATTTCATATTATATGTGGCCGCGTCTTTCGAGATGATTGGGATGGTATTGGTTCAGGAGGATGAGGAGCTTCAAGAGCATGTCATTTATTATCTGAGCCAGAACCTTATTGACACAGAGGTTCGATATTCTCATGTCGAGAAGCGTGCCTTAGCTACCGTACATGCAGTGCAACGTTTGAGACATTATATTCTCCTTCGCCAAACCTTGGTGGTTTCCCATGTCAATCCATTTCAATTCATCCTCACACGAAGGATGATTGGGGGAAAATACAATAAATGGATTGTCATCTTGCAAGAGTTTGATCTCGAATTTGTTTCGGCAAAATCGAAGAAATCATTGATCTTTGCAGAGATTATATCGGATTTTCCAAGAGAGGCTGAGGAGGTAGTATGTGAAGATACGTTTGTGGATGAACACATTTTCTTAATCTCAACGACTGACCCATGGTACGGGGATATCATTGTATATCTACAAACACAGAGGATCCCTACTCACCTCTCGCGAGATGAGCGACGTCTATTACGTCATGTTTCCAAGGACTACCTCATAGTGGACAATACTTTGTACCACCATGGAGTAGATTCCCTTTTATGACGTTGTTTGACTCATGAGGAGGCTGAGGTAGTGCTTAATGATTTCCACGGAGGGGCGTGTGGCGGTCATTTATCAGGGCTTTCTACAGCTCGAAAGATTTTGAGAGCAGGATATTTCTGGCCGTCGGTCTTCAAAGATTGCATTGAAGTAGTCAAGAGGTGCCACCCTTGCCAAGTGTTCGCACGTAACATGCACTCGAAGCCTACCCCATTACACCCTATTATCACCGCCGGTCCCTTCACCAGGTGGGGGTTAGATTTTATGGATTGCAACCCAGCTTCAGCTGGGGGGCACCATCATATCATAGTAGCTGTCGATTACTTCACGAAATGGGCAGAGGAAATGCCTACTATAAAAGCCGACGGTGAGACAGCCGCTCATTTTGTATTCAACCAGATTATTACTCGGTTCGGGATTCTGAGAGAGCTTGTCACGGACCATGGCTCGCACTTTCAGAACCGTATGATGGAAGAGTTGGCATCCAAGCTAGGGTATAAGCAAGAGCACTCCTATTCTTACTATACTCAAGCAAATGGACAGGTTGAAGCAGTGAATAAGTCACTTAAGTCCATTCTCCAACGAACCATCGCACAAAGCAAGACGAATTGGCATATCATGTTATACCCTGCTTTGTGGGCATATCGAACCGCGGTTAAGACTGCCACTGGTTTTTCTCCATATCAGCTTGTTCATCGAGTGGAGTCAATTTTTCCGGTTGAATGCGAAATTCCTTCGTTGAAGTTAGCCGTAGAACTCTTACCAGACACTTCACCTTTGGAGGAGCGTTTGGTCCACCTTGAGCAACTCGATGAGCAGCGTAGAGATGCCTTGGTGGCTCTAGAAGTTAATAAGCATCGCGTGAAGGCCCAGTACGATAATTCTGTCCGCCCAAGAGTGTTTAGTGAGGGAGACTTGGTCCTTTTGTGGGACCAATCGAAAGAACCCTTGGGGGTAGGAAAGTTCAATCCTATGTGGCGTGGTCCTTACGTAGTCAAGCGTGTCTTAGAGAAGGGTGCCTACGAGTTAGTGGATTACGAAGGGACAGCCTTGGCAGAGCCTAGAAATGGGCTCTACCTTAAAAAATACTATGCATAATCTTTAGCCAAGGTTGTTTGTTGTATATTATTGTACAGCTTTTTTGCAAAGTTAGGTCTTCTTTATCATGATCGGGTTTGTGATTAGTTTCTGTTTTTGTGGCAGATGTCAAGGAAATCTTCCACCTTCATAGGATTCGCGGATGGTGCAAGCTGTCACACTCAACACTCAGCCTCAGCTGCTTGGGTGATTTATACTCCTATGGGTCGAGTACTGTCTTCAGGAGGTGCATGTTTACGGCCATCTTCCAACAATATTACTAAATATAGCGCCGTTATTGAGCTTCTGCATGATGCCATTTCACATGGTGTCCTCTCTCTTGAGGTATGTATTGATTCAGAGTTAGTAGTGTCACAGCTAAATGGTTTGTACCATGTTAGAGATCCTATGTTATTAAGGAGATTCTTGCGAGTAAGATTGTTAGAACGACAATTTGAGAGTATCACATATATACACATTCCTAGAAATTATAATCAAGTTGCTGATTCATATGCTAACTACATGTTAGATTGGCATTTGTCTCATTCATAATAAATTAATCATAAACACATTTGTACACATGTAAATAAATAAGCCGGTCACAATAAAACTTTTTTATATATACATCAAAAATGTGGTGATACATAGTGTCATAATATAAAAGTGGAGCTTTCACAGCTTCCATCATATACACGGTAGCACAAAAGAGATATGCTCCTAGATGTCTAGTCCTGTGGAGGAGGGGGTTTGTGATCATGATATGTCACTACGGCTCTAGCTAGCCGCTGAAACAAGTGCACCCATGCGCGTGGCACACCCACCACCTGTCGCTGCATAGCCTCTGGCAAGTCCTCGACTTGCGCCATAGGAACCCTGTGAGTCAGTCGCATGAAGTTGGTATGAATGTTTTGGAGCGTTCGCTCCACATCCACACTAGTGATGTCGTCTCCTCTTCCCCTCCGTCTGTGACGTGGGAAGCCCTCTGGTCGCCGTGGACCCACATCTGCACACGAAAGGTAGTTGTCACTATGTATTATCACCCAAAAACATGTCTTTTTGGTTTCATGTAATCAAGAAAACACAAAAAAACATTAAATAATTCAATTTTTTTTTTTAAAAGAGCGAGGGTTGAGATTCGTTACCTATGTCTCCGAATGCTGACCCTGGTGGTAATGGCATGAACGGATCACCCCGGAAATATATCCCCCCATAGGGATAGTCATCTATAGCAACGATCTGTCGTCGCCACCATGGGAAAAAGTCAGCTGGATAGGGGTTGGCCACCCTACCACCCCCCAGTCTACGCATCGTGTCTTCCCAACGTCGTTGGGCTGGATCTCGAACCCCGTGGAGAGGAACATCCACTCTAGGGCTCAATCCTGGAACCCGCTCGAAGAAGAACGTGCTCAGTATGCTGCTGAACCTGGAGTTCCGGATCCTACCTGCCTTACACTCACTGAGCTGATGTTTCATATTGCCCAGTAGTGTAGTGCTCCAGTCATATACGGTCGGTACCATACACTCCACCGCATAGTACATCTGTGCTCGAGAGGCCTGATGGAGTGATTCTATGCCTGCTATCCTACCCAGTGTCAGTAGAATGGACTTTAGGCCTAGTACCTGTATACTGTTGATGGGAACTTGACTTCCCACCTTCTCCATCTCTAGGTAGCAGTATACTGCTACATACTCATCGATAGTAAGCCCGTGACCTGGACCACCTCTCGAATGAAGGTTCACTACCTCCCCCTGTCTAGATAGACCTGTGATGAAATAGATATCCTCCACCTCCATGGTGAGTGACATACCGTCTATCCGGAAAGACTCTGAGTCTGGATCCCAGTAATCTACTAGCATCTGTAGCAGCCCTGGTTTGGCCCTCAAGCCACCTAGGCACCAGAGCTTATAGAGTCCACATGCACGTAATACTTGCTGAGCCCTTACATCAGCCGTTACAGCCTCTTCTACTTCACCATGCTCGCGTTCTCGCCATTCAAGCACCATCCTGCATGAGAAATTCACTAGATGTCCATTAGATTTCTTGAAAATAGCTTGCGCGGCGTCATACGCGGCTATTTTGCGAACAGCTGCGTATGTACGCGGTTTCTAGCCCCTTTTCCGCGTATAGACAGCCATGTACGTGGAAAAAGCTTCGATACCTGCGTGGGCCATGGCGCTCATGTCAGTTTAGCCTTAACTAGCTCATTTGACCGTGAAAACCTGAAAAATTTGTATTGAAATGCAAGCTAGGAACATGAGTAAGTACCTGGAGGAAACGGTTCTGAATTCCACTGGCTGAATCTCCTGGAATTTGCAGTTGAATATCAGAGCTCCAATGGGTAAAAGTTTCAAATGAATTCTATTTCTTACTATTTATAGAAAATTTTTGAAATATTTGAAATTTTTTACCCCCTTTTATATAGTTTTGACCGTTTATAACCATTTTGGACTGTTTCTGACATAATTGGTGATGTAGATGACCGTTTTCAGTGCCGTTTGAGCCGTTGGATTGACCCGTTCATACTCATTCACAGGTATAACGTCTACACTGGCATATAGGTTAGGTTCACTATAGCTTGCATTTTGCATGACCTTATGACCATGTCACCATAACCTTAGGTACGAACCCACTCTGTTATGTCACGGAACCTTCTTGCTGCTATAGAAGTGGCATGACACAAGTGGTAGAGCCTCACCTTACATGGGTACCCTAGTTAGCGCCTTATTTGCATTTGGTGCCCATGCCGATGTTTCTCCTTTTTAGGGTGTGGGAGTCCGTTGTATAGTACCTCCATGACATTTAGCAAGAGCCTCATACTCCTCTTGATCTTATGCTGGCCTGTTTCCCTCCGGACTCCCCTTATGACAAGTTGTGAATGCATTATCATGAGCTTTGCCTGTCTTATTGAGCTTTATGCCAGCTCCCCTGACTTTGCGTTTCAGCCATATAGCCCGAGCTTGTCTCATGTCTAGCCATGCAGAGCCATTTTATATATCCTTCGTAGCTTGATTTCCCTTTTTTACCGGGAGGGGATTTTTCCTCGAGTGTCGATATCCTACACATGTATCCTTGCATTGAGCATAGGTATGTTCCACTGCATGGAACTAGTTTGTTTTCCCTTATGACACTCGTCTCCTC
>LPNX010698446.1:28944-142582 GCA_001517045.1 Pseudotsuga menziesii
TCTTTTCAAATAACTGAAAAAGACCAAAAAAAAATCAAAAAACCAAAAAGCCAGACAAGGAAAGATATTATCTTTGGCAGCTGTCGAGTCGTGTCGCCTTCGAACAGAGCACTGTATATCACATCCGTTGGTTGGGTTATAGTTTGACTTTAGGAGCTGTACTCGTTTATCTGAGTTTATCTCCACCGACTGGTTAAGCTTCCAGTCCTTATGGAGACTCTATTGATGCCTCCTGCGTCAAAGAGATGTCCCAGTTTGTATATCGAGTCTATTCTGCCTCCATTCAGTCACCATACGCCGTTATGCTCTTGTTCGAAGGAAGTTGAAACCTGAGTCGGCCATTCCTCAGTTATCTTGACTTTGCATGTCGGTCATTCCCGGTACAGTTACTGGTTCGTGCACCTTACGATCGAGTCCTTCCACATCATACAGCTTTGCTGAGTACCTCGTGTTGGATGATGGGGGATGCCTTAATGCCCTCCTTCCAGCGGATTTCATCCCATCGAATTCAGATCATTTATTCTGGGATTGGAGTCTAGAGTCATATTGAGTGCCTTGAGACTTGCAGTCATCAGTGGCAGGTTCTCTCGCCATCGACAGTTTTGGGAATACATCAATGTCCCCTGATCGATGGACTCTCTCAAGTGTTCGACCTCAACACATTTATTCACACTTGTTAGTTTGCACTCTAGTACCTTGATTCCCATTTTCATTATCGGTGGGTAATCTCGTGTCTGTTAACGGTATACATCAATGACTGGTAATCAGACGATGGAATACTATGTTCGACCTCGACACCTCTATTCGCATAGTAGGACATGTACTCGTAGCAGTTTGTGTAGAAGACTTTCTAGACTAGTGGCATCACTTATATGCTACCTCCTTGATCGTGCCAGTGTTCATGAGATTTCAGCTCTCGTGACTTGATCCAGTGTATGTCAGACATTTCTAGCCTATGGAGATCTTCATCCATCTTCAGCCTATGGAGATCATGGTCCATTCTGTGTTGTATATCTTCATCATGGAGATTCTGATATATGTATATTGTACGTGGCGATGACCACATATGTTCTATCATGTTTCATGCCTATTCATGGCCATTGTACTCTTATGTATCCGGGACTACTAGATGTATTTGCAGATTATATGCAGAGTTGTATGATGGTATTATGTTGATTGGGTGGCTGGTCTTCCATTTGGGTACCTTCATCACTTCGTTTATGGGATGGACTTATAATGTATTTCGGCCATCGTATAACCCCTCTGATCTCATACATTAGGGGGCATCTGTTATAGTGGATTTCACCACACTAGGTGAATCACACATTGTATGGCCTTCCCCTGTCCCGCTGCAGACTCATTAACCCCCATGGACCACTTTTTTTCTTTTGATGTAACCTTGAACATCCCTAAAAACATTATAAAAATGATATACGTGGCCTTTTCCCCGATAACCGCGTACATACATGGATATTCCCTATATATTCGTGTACATCGGGATGTGTGCATAGTCCAAAACATTTTGGAGTTTTCCTTGACTTGGATCCGACTCATATGACTCCTGGCCTTCCATATGCCTTGAGATCGCACGGATTCGACCTTTCAATACCCCTTTGGAAAGCTATATAAGGAACCCCTTGGTACATTGAAAGCATAAGAGAGCTTTGAGAGTAACAAAACTATAGTCCATTGTTGCTAGGATTTATGCTTGAGTCTGCATCCCTTTGTCCCTTGGAGCACTGTTGTGTTCTTCCCAAGCTTTCCTTCTACTAGTAAGCTTGCTATCGAAGTGATGGAGGATTGAGGTGGTGGAGGCCCAAGTGGGGGATTCAGTTTCTCCGATTCGCAGACGTGCCGTCAGAGGTTGTCACTTGTAATCTTTGATTATCATTAATAGAAATATATTTTCCTGTCCAGTAATGTGTATTTGAATGAATATTGTTTCCATTGGAATATGTCAAATGCTTTTACATTATTGATTATATATGCTAGAATATATCTAACACCATGAAATATAGTATGCTTGTATTGTTTGTTTGTTGTTGAGGATGTGCTATAACAATCCAAGCTGAAGATTGGAAAGCTCAACGGGGATCTACTTCAACCGTCCGGAATAAGGTACGAGGTTCGGTCCGTTAGTGTTAGATTGTTTATTTCTATTGCATATTGGGAAAGATTGATTTTTGGAGTTTAGCTGTCTGTTGTGGTACCCCAAGCCATAGGAATTTCTCTCCGTAACACATAGAATATTAGTAGCAGAGGAAGCTACTTGTCACTCCAGTATAGAATGTTTCAATGCATAGAAGGAAGAGGGAGAATGATGCTCCACTTCAGAGGGAGTGACTGCAGAAGATCTTGAGGTTCAACATGGTATGAAAGGATGGATAGATTACTGATGACTCTAGGATTTACTGAGAGTAAAGAGGATTCCAACCTTTACTTCAAGGTTTAAGGTGGAATACCAGTGATGCTCTTGTTATATGTTGATGACTTGTTCCTGACAGAAAAGAGGAACTCATTAAAGTTGCAAGAAGGAGACTTGCTGCCAGGTTCAAGATGAACGACTTGGATATGATGCAATACTTTCTCGGCATGGATGTGTGGCATAATGCGAATGGAATATCCCTGGGGAAGTGGAAGTATGCAGTAGAGTTCCTGAAGAGGTTCAAGATGATGGACTGCAAGGCCATGACCACACCTATGGCATTGAACCTCAAGCTATTGAGTTTTTCTTCATCAGAGTTGATTGATGCCATGATGTATCGTCACATGATTTGTTCCTTAATGTACCTAATGAATACAAGACCAGATATTTTCTTTGCTGTGAACACATTTAGACATGTTCACCTAATGGTTTCAAAGCATGTAGTGAGGTACCTAAAGGTTATTGTTGATTATCGGCTCAAATATGAAGAGAATTAGGATATTAACTTGGAAGGTTATGTGGAATTGGATTGCGCAGGAAGTGCCATTGATAGGAAGAGCAGTTTGAGGTGATGCTTTAGTATGTGATTAGGTGTGATCTCTTGGTTTAGCAAGAAGGAGTCCTATATGGCATTGAGTACAGTCGAGGAAAAATATTTTGCCACTTTCTCAGCTACTTAGGAGAGAGGAGCAGTGAAGCTCCAGTTTGTGATCCATATTGAGATCTCTCGAAAGAGGGAGTTCATAAATAGTTAATGAGACAGGTTGTCTTAGCATAAAATTGTCATGAAGCTCGTATGTTGCTCATACGTAAATGGTCCTGTAAATTTTCCTCGGATGTAATTGGTCCTGGCGAAGCTCACAGGTTATCCTTGGATTTAATCAGCCCTGATGTGATTCTATGCTAGAAATGGATAGAGTGAAGTTTGAATAATTTAGGGAGAAGCTTGTTGTTCTCTATATCGAGGTTCCTTCCAAGGGGAAGTGATGAGTCTGAGTGCCTTTCTGACATGGTGGTAGGTAGGGCCTCCCATGGTCAGATGTATGTGTTGTGCCCTTTTGACATGGCAGTAGGATTGTCTCCTCCCATGGTCAGATATAAGTGTCGTACCTTTTTGACATAGTGGTAGGATTGGTTCCTCCCACGGTCAGATGTAAGTGTTGGGCCTTTTGAACATGGTGGTAGGTTAGGCCTCCCATGGTCAGATATAAGCGGTAAGTACCACATCTAGTATGAAAAAGGACTGGCTATGTAGTGGAAATCCTTGTAGAGGTAAGTTACTGCATCCAGTATGAAAAAGGACTGGCTCTGTAGTGGAAATCCTTGTAGAGGCAAGGTACTACATCCAGTATGAAAACGGACTCGATCTATAGTGGAAATCCTTGTAGAGGCAAGGTACTACATCCAGTATGAAAAGGACTAGCTCTGTAGTGGAAATCCTTGCAGAGGCAAGGTGTTGCATCTAGTATGAAAAAGGACTAGTTCTGTAGGGGAAATCCTTGCAAGAGGCACAGTGCTGCATCTAGTATGAAAAAGGATTGGCTCTGTAGGGGAAATCCTTGCAAGAGGCAATGTGTTGCATCCAATATGAAAAAGGGCTGGCTTTGTAGGGGAAATCCTTGCAAGAGGAAAGGTGTTGCATCTAGTATGAAAAAGGACTAGATTTGTAGGGGAAATCCTTGCGAGAGGTAAGGTGCTGCATCCAATATGAAAAAGGACTGGATCTGTAGGGGAAGTCCTTGCAAAGGCAATGCAGTACATCTAGCATGAAAAAGGGATGGATTTGTAGAACTTCCTATGATGAGAAGAATTGAGAGATATCACCAGTTGATCGATATAGTGGAAGCAGTGATGATGATGATGATCCAGTGATGATCTAGCTTTGACGATGATCGAGTGATGATCCAGAATTGATGTTGATCGAGTGATGATCTAGTGAGGAAGAATTGTGCTGATGATTTGTGTCAAGATAATACCTTCCTAGTTAAGAGGGAGTGTTGATGTATTTGTAACTTTGGAATGTATTTACTTTTATATCTTATATTGTACCCCAATGTTCCTATCAGGTGAATCAATTATATTTCATTGTACCCCGAAGATCATATTGGGAGATTCAGTAATATAATAAATTCATGTAAATTCATTGAGGTTAACCCTCTGATCTAATTCAGGGCAATAGTCCCCACAATTGAGTTGAGGTTAACCCTACTTGTTGATAAGGGGGGCAAAGTACACACAATTGAGGGGCACTAGGGTTATTAGACTCTCCTAGAGATGTCAACCCTGGTAAGTAATTGTCAAGTTAGAAACTAGTATAAATAGAGAGTGAGACTCTCTATTTGACACACACAGTCACTCAACTGGGGCGCATGAGTGAGAGAGGAAGTTCTAGCACAAGTGAGAGAGATCATCTGTCGGAGATCATCTTTATGTATTTGGGTTTTACTGCTACCATTGGTGCTCATTCTATATGTGATGAAGTTGCATGGTTTTCTCCATTATGGTTTCTCGAAAGAGAATCTTTGTGTCTATTGTCTCTTGTGATTGATTGATGTGCATGTTATTCTCTCAGATAAGATCATAATATCATATTTATTAAATGATAAAAATATAACATAATCGAAGTATACCTTGCTACTAGTGCAAATTTTTTTTCATAATCAATTCCCTCTTTCTGAGAGAAACCTCTAGGCAAAAATCTTGCCTTGTATTTCTCTATACTTCCATCACCTGCATGTTTTATCTTGCAGATCCACTTGGAAGATACCACACTCTTTCTTTTTGGTTTGGGAACTATATCCCAAACATCATTCTTCATTATTGATTGGTATTCTTCTGTCATTGCTTCTACCCATTCATTCTTCTGTACAACTTCTTCATAGTTTGTCGGTTCTTGAACTACAAGATCACACATTAAATCTACATAGCTGGAAATGGGTTGGGATTCTTACTTATCCTTGTGGAGCCTTCCAAAGCTCCAAATATTTCTGATTCTTGTATAATTTCTCTTTCCCAAACAATATTTCCCTTTTGTGATATCTCCATCATGGAAAGTTCTTATGGTTCTATCATATCATGATATTTAGGTGTTTCATCTTCATGGAGGAATGTAGCCTCTACGTTTTTGGGAGGTGCATCTTCCTCATATACCTCTTCATGTTGACATTTTTTGGATCTCTTGAGAGCTGCTTCTTCATTGAATGTTACATCCTTACTGATTTCCATATGATGGAATCCAAGAATGTAAATTCTAAATTCCTTGGATACTTCACAGTATCTAACAAATATTCCCTTCTTTCTGGAAGGGTCCAACTTGGTTCTTTTCTCTTTTGGTATATGAACATATATTGGACAACCGAATATCTTGAGGTGACTTACTTCATGCTTCTTTCCTGTGAACATCTCTTTTGGAGTCTTGAATACAAGGGCATTGTGAGATATTATATTTTGTACATAGAAAGTAGTTCTTGCTGCTTCTTCTCATAGAGGCATTGGAGGATCTTGATCATATATCATTGTCTTTACTGCTTCCATGATGGTTTTGTTCTTTCTTTCCACCACACCATTTTGTTGAGGATTTTAGGGAGTAGTTAGTTCCCTCTTGATTCCAACATCTTTACAAAAGGCTTCAAATTCTTTTGAAGTATATTCTCCACCATTGTCTGAAAGGTTTTCTATCAAGGCTTTGAATTCCTTGAATTTTTCAAACACTTCGGTCTTTGCTTTCAAGAAGTATATCCATGTTTTTCTTGAATAGTCACCAATAAATGTAATATAGTATTTAGAACCACTCAAGGATGTAGAGGAAATTGGACCACATACATCTGAATTAATTAATTCCAATGTACCTTTAGTTTTTGTTTCACTCTTTGGAAATGGATTCTTGATATTCTTTCCTTTTTCACATCCGTTGCAAATTCCTTCATGGCTGATCTTCAAGTTTGGTAATCCCATCACTACTTTGTTCACATGAGGTAGTGCTTTGTAATTTATGTGGGCAAGCCTCCTATGCCACAATTCACTAGGGTTAGTGGTCTCATGAACAAGAGTTGTTTCTAAATGTCCCTTGAGTTTAAACAAGCCTCATTCTTCTTCACTGATGACAACTGCATCTTCAATTGACTTTCCTTTGGGCCACATGAGTACTTGTCCATCTATGAATGCAACTCTATATCCTTTATTATCTAATGCTGATATAGAAAGTAATTTCTTCTTTAGACTTGGTACATATAAAAATTCCTTCATCTTTAGGGGGTTTCCTGAATCAAGCTTGTAGCTTGCTTCACCAATTCCTTTGATTGGATATTGATAGTCTTCTCCTAGAGATACTTTCTGAGGAGAGTTATTTTCTTCAAGTTTTGACAGAATTTTCTTTTGTCCTATCATGTGTTTTGAAGCACCACTATCAATAAGCCATGTGTCTTCTCCAGGTGTTACAGACCTAGAGAGTGCAGAGAATAGTACATACTCTTCTACATATTCTTCTCTTGTTTGATTTCTCTGAGGTCCTTCTTCTTCTTCTTCTTCATCCTCATCTTCAACTAGATGTGCATGATGTCTTTTGTTGTTTTTCCTATTCCTGTATTCTTCTTTCCTCAAAAGAAAATTTCTGGCAATGTGTCATGTCTTATCACAATTGAAACATTGAAAGTTGGAGTAGTCCCTCTTTGGGAAACTTTCTCTTGTTGTTTTGAACCTTCTGAGAGGTTGAGACTCCTTGTGGTTTACCTTATTGAAGTTGGGTTGACTTCTTCTTTTGTTGGTATGGGTGGCTAGGGCTTGATCATATTCCTTCATTCGAGCTTCTCTATTGGCCACTCTAGCCTCCTCTTGAATACAATCTTACCATAAAATATCAAACTTCATGCTTTCCTTTCTGGCACACATACTTTGGATGAATGACTCCCAGGGTCTAGTGAGACCATTAAGAGTGGTCATAACCAACTCATCTTCATCAAGGTTATCTCCAATGGCTTCTAGTTGTTCCTTGAACTGGGCGACCCTTGTGAAGTAGTCCTCGATGGATTCTCCATGACTCGTCTTGGTGATCTTCAATTGAGCTCTTAGATTCATCTTTATGTTAATGTTTCTTCCTTCATACATCCTTGCTAAAGCATCATACTTTTATTTTGGATTCTTCTTGGATGACACTTGAGGGATCAAGTGATCCTTGATAAAGTCAATAATAATCCTCTGTTCCCTAATCAGATCCTTTTTGTGCTTCTCCTTAGCTTCATCCTCATCAGGTTCTGTAATTTATTCCTTGATATATTTGTCAAGATAATTCTCCTTGAGAATGAGGCCAATTCTATATTTCCATGCTCGGTGATTCTCTATTCCTTCTAGTTTGCCCTCAAACTTGGTGCTTGGGGCCATCTTGTTAGGAGATTAGAAAAAAATTGAAATTCTTGAAAATGAGAAATCGATATTACCAGGAGATGTGCTTGAATGAGGTGATTTAACTGGTATGCTTGGTTTCTATATATCTCATGTCTTCACATTTCAAAACTAACTTGCAATATTCTGCAATGCAGTTTTCTAGTTTTCTAGATTTCTGTAGTTTTCTTGTCCAGTGTCAAATGAGGGTTTCAATTTACCGGAGATCTACCCACTCAAAAAATTTGATCTCAAGCTCAACAGATGTGCTCTATGAATTCATAGCTTTCTATGTAGTCATATCTTCAAAAATCCAATTTTCTCTGAAGCCCTAATTTCTTGTCGGAGAGGGAGAGAGGGATTTTTCACCTTGTGAAAATTGTCCTATTCAGGTTAGCTCTGATACCATGTTAATATTATATATTCTAAGATATATTATCAACATTCAATTCAATTTCATAATAATAATATCATATAGGATCACTGAAAGAAACAGTCTTACAAGATCAACACAGATTTATCCTGGGAAAACCCTGAAGGGAAAAACCCAACAAGAAAAGCTTCCTCAATATAGATGATAAAAAAGATAAAAGATAAGACTTCAGATTGGTCCTTCTCCTCCTTGTATAAAAGACTCTCTCCCTCTCTCATGTGCTACACAAGTGTGTGTCTATATGTTTCAAATGATGAGCACCTTTCTCTATTTATATTCTTCTGCTCACTTAAATTTTCACTCCACTAAGTTAGCCCCACTAAACTTGACTAGGAGGACTTCTCTAGGAGGACTCAAAACAACTTAATATTATATTTTGGAGGGTGTTAATGACTAAATTACAATGGAGGGTTTTCCTCATGACTCTTTACTGACCTAATACAATAATATCATCCCCATGGAGGAATAATAACATCTCTGAAAGTTTACATCAATAAAATATATTTAGAATATTCTTCGAAGTTACAATAATTCGACATTTTGAGTATGATTTAACCATAGGACTAAATCAAAAGTAACATACAAAAAAATTTCTTTTTACTGTAGGTGTAAACTCTCATGACAATTTCCCTTTTGAACATAAGGTGACACGACCAAAGACTTGGCGGCATTGACTTGACGAGGAAGAACACAATGTGACAATGGACAATGCATTCTTTGAGATACTCAAAGGAGTGAAATGACTCATGGAAGTGGATTGACTCAAAAAAATCTGAATACCCAATTGACTGAATGAAATGAAGACAAGTTCCATGTTCAAAGGTGACTAACAACTGCCATTATTGAAAAAAAAATTCCCTTTACCTTAATTTTCCCATCATGATTGATGAGTGCCTCTTTGATTTTTAATGAGATGGAAAAGGGTAAAAAACACTTGAGCTATCTTGTCCTTTTGATGAGTCCAAACTCATATGTTTTACAAACCTGAGAAATTATGTGTTCGTTCCCAAACAAAAGGTCTTTCAATGTTTAATTTAATGAGTCCAATGAAAGAAAACTCGATGTAGTTCATGTTTAGAGAGTCTGAAAAAACTAAAGAAGACTCCGAAGGGTCCCTTTTTGTACAATTAAGTCTCTCGGGCCCGAAAAAGTATAAAATAATACCCAAGAGAACTGTTCCAGTCATGATTGGTTGGAGTATACATTTCTCGTAAGTAGTGCCCCATGGTCCAAAAAAGGGATAAACTATCACTAGGAATATGACTCTTCAAGTACTTTGACGAGTGTGAAGAAGACAAGTTCACTCGACAATCTTTTCATATTTCGAGAGTCCAAAAAGAGCTTAAAGGAGACTCCATTAAAGGTTCTTTTTTCATAATCCAATTTTAACGAGTCTGAAAAATAGTAATAGTACACTCAATACCTCTTCACATATTTTTAATGAGCACAATGAAGGTATAAAAGGCACTCGGAACCTTTTTCATGTTTGAATCTAGAGCACGAAAAAGTGATAAAGTAAGCTCAAACCACTTTTCATGTTTTAACCAGAGCACGAAAAATGAAAAGTAAGCTCAACACCATCTTACTATTTTTAACGAGCTCGAAGATTAGTTGAAAGAATTCTCAGGGTATCTATTTCATTTTTTAACAATCTTGACACATAATAAGAACTATGCTCAAAGGGTCGTTTCATGGTTTAACGAGCTTGAAACTAAAATAAATTATGCTCAAATTGACTCCCATTAATGGGTGATTTCCTAACATGATGTCCAGTGGTTGGTACTTTCCCCTAGTATAATTGTCAAGTAACTTTAACGTCAATATAAATAGGTAGGGTACCTACCCCCCAAGCTTCGTTTCGTTGACTTTACAAGTAGATGAAATGAAGGTTCAAATATTGAGTCTTGACACAATGGAAGAATCCATTTCAAATTTTAACATGCTTGACACAAAAAAGGAACTTTGCTCAAGGTCGGTTTTATTTTTTAACGAGCTTGAAACCAAGAATAAACACTGCTCAAGGTGACCCATTTCATTTTTACACAAGCTTGAAATAGAAAAGAACTATGATTCCTATGGACCTATTTCATTTTTATACAAGCTTGAAATAGAAAGGGAACTATGCTTGGGAATGGCTTCATTTTTATGCAATCTTGAAACCAAAAGGTAAACTATGCTTGGGGCCAGTTTTATCTTTTAACGAGATTAAAAATAGAAATAAACTATGCTCCAAGACATATGTTTCATTTTTTTAATGAGCTTGAGACAGAAAAAGAACTATTCTCACAAACATGTTTCATTTTTTAACGATCTTGACAGAGAAAAATAAATATGCTCACAAACCTATTTCATTCTTTAACGAGCTTGACACAGAAAAAGAACTATGCTCGTAGGCATCTGTTTCATTTTTTAATGAGATTGACACAACAAAAGAACTATGCTTGCAATCATTTGTTTCATTTTTTAACGAGCTTGACACAGAAAAATAACTATGCTCGCAAACCTGTTCTTACCCAACATGATATCCAGAGGTTGGTGGGTTTCCCCCATTACATAAAATCTAGCAGCTTAACCTGAGTATGATGTCCATAGACAAGATCCATGCCCACCATTTTACCTATGATGGGAAGAAGCTAACTATAAGAAGGGGAAGGAATCACAAGAACATGATACATATTGAGGGAAGTCTGATTACTAGGAGTGATGCGATGGTGAGGTGTAACGAAGGAAATATGATCAATGGTTAGAATCTTTCCATCATGGGGAAAATGCATAAATTTAAAGAGTGTGGACACTACAACTTTCATGTCATAAAAATAATCGCATCCAAGGAGCAGATTGAAATCTAAAGGACCTTGGACCACCATAACATCATTAGAGATAGTTTTCCCTCCTAATGTAATAGGCAAATGAGGAAGGATCCCTAAAGGTGAAATAGGTCTTCGATTAAAATCCAGTATCTAATCGGTGGCTAGCACAAGGTTAGGAGAACCTAAATCTTTCTAAGCAGTTTAGGATAGAATGATAACTGAATCCCCTTCATCAACAATAGTGCAAAGCATCCACCTAGCGGTAACATTCACAACTATCTAGAAAGGAACATGTGAATGAATTCGAGACACTGTTAGGTTGCTCCAGTCAAAGGAAATAACCTCACTACTTAGAGAGGGTTCTGTCTAAATAGAAAAAAACTTCCTCTTGTCGAGAAAAATCATAACAAAGCATACAAACTTCAGTAGGTTTTAGTTCATTCTCTACTGAAAAAGAAGATCAAGACGAAGATTTGGTCAAAGCGACTACTTTAGTATTAACACTCTCTGATGAAAGAGTGGGATCGGGTGGATATGACATCGAATCGACCACTTTAACTTCACTCTTCAAAGGAAGAGTGGGATCAACCACAGATGAATCCAGATTGACCACTTGGAATTCACTTTTGGACGAAAGAGTGGGATTGATTGAGTTTACAACCAGATCAACCCCTTTATCAACCAATGGGGTGTCAAGTGAAAACTTACGATAACCTGTTGGAAGCCGTTGCTGAGGAACAATAAGATATTCCAACAACTTAGAATCTTCATCCATGAGAGGACAAAAGTAATTAAAGTGCATGTCCTTACAAAGAAAGCAAGGATTTTTGAATTTACCCTTCTAACTCTTAACCATAGAGTCACTGGATGAAGGGGGATCATTAGTATGATGAACAGAGGATGATGACATAGGTTTTCAGGAAACCTTAGACCACTCTTATAAAGCTAGGGCCAGACCATGACAATATTTCACAAGGTAATCACCCTTGCAAAGCCTACAAGGGAATTTTGGCTTATGCGGTCTTTGGGTGTGAAGATCAACACTCTCTGCACTCGGAGGAGTAACTGGTTGAGACTTAGTTTTCTATTTGTCTTTCTTCTTCTTAATATTCCTTTTCTTATTCGTCTTATCCACCTAACTACTAGTACTACTACTTTCAATAGGAGAAGAGGGAGAAAGGGGAGAAGACCCATGAGGTGAGGAAGGCGAGGGATCAACATGATGTTGATGCTCCCGGGATGAAGGATTAGGATCTAAAGCAATTGATGTACATGGGATAATTGGACTAGAGAATAACCAAACAAGTAATCCTATAGTCAATTCAGGAAGGCTTACGTAGCAATGAGAGGAGGAAAAACATCCCCATATGGAGGGAAAACAAAATATGCACTTGGTAAAGGAGTCTCTTGGTTGGTAGTCCCAAAAGGAGAAGCCATAACTATGTAACAAAACTATCTCTCTCTTCAAAAAATCCAAACTGTATAGACAACAAGCGCTACTCAATACTAAAGCAACAAGAAAAATATGTAAAAGGAGTGGATTAAAGGTCTGGAACCTCACAGAATTGTCAAACCATCAAAACTCGCTATATATTGCAGGGTCCATCAGTAAAATGTGGCAAGGAGGATCAACCGTCCCTCACTTGAATACCCGACTACCTGGACTGCATGTGTATAGTAATCTCCTCAAGTGTTCTTCTCGGTGTATTTCGATGATAAGATGGCCAAAGGGTTGTACTCGTATGGTCACAAGATTCCTAAAAGTGTCTCCCAATATAAGCAAGGTACGTGGGAGCTCCACTCTGTAGTAGTGTTGTCTAATGCACAACCATTCAAAAGGGGCCTTCAGATATACATTTGAGTATGTGAAGTACCTTTCAATATACCTCAAGGGTATGTGAAAGGTCATTCAATATAGTAGCAGTACGTGGAAGAACCACATGATCCATGGGATGTAGTGCAGGCAATAAACGACATCTCCTACACTTAAATATGTTGGAACATGTCTCTAACCTATCACACAAATTGCTACAAATTTTAACCTGTCTAACGCTTGATTTTATCTTGAGTAGCTAGGTGGATGCACGAGGTGAGGACATAAAATTAAAACCATGCAGTATGAGTGTGCAAAATTTCACTTTAAATTTTAAAGGTATGCCCTACTTAAGGAAGGGAGAGAGAGATTCAAATTCCTTTGAAACACATAATTAATCCCAAACTTTCTTATGTGATCTATTCCTAACTAAAATAAACAAATATTCTTTTTTGAACTTAAAAAGAGGTGAGCTCTCTAATGAAAGCAAGAAAAGTAATTACAACTTTTATACAAAAGTGTTCAGATTTCTTCAACTAAAGAAAGAATGAACTAATAGCGACATTCTACAATAACTTTTATATGGATTTTCACAACTTTCCAAAAAAGGGAAAAGACATACAAAAATCATGTATAATAAATGAATAAAAATTGAAATGGATATTTTTTTGTTTGGTTAAAGAAGACAAAAATCAGAGATCTAACAAAACCAAGTTCTATTCAAAGCCAACTATGAAGCTTTAAAGACCAACATCAATCATAATTCTGAGAATACCTGTGGACTTCTGATTTTTGATTGAGTTTTCTATTCAAAAATGAATTGCAGAGTTCAAACAACAACTGTAACTATCTGAAGCATGCATCTAAAATACCAAAACAAGAATTTAAGAATAAAACACCAAACAAGGCTAAAAAGAATACCTGGCACAGATTTTACAGGTGATGAACATGGCATTACCATCCTTAGCACCACTTCTTGTACATAGAAACAGAGCAATGGCACCACTTCTATAGGTTCACACCAGAGCTTTACCAGCTCCAGCACCGCTTCTTTCACACAGACAAAGGGTGGTGGAACCACTTTATTCTAACAGGGAAAAGGTGGTGACGGCTATAGAACCGCACTTATAATAGAACTGAGGAGCAATGCAGGAGATGGCGATTTGAAAAATAAAAAAGAAACAAAAAAGTAAGCTACATTCCAAATAATGAACCCAAACAATCACCATAAAACCAAGTGAACCAAAAATATAAATATCGAAAGGAAAATAGAGGAAAATTAATCAAATTCAAAGAAGATCTATAGATCTATCAATTGAAAAAGTAGATCTACAAACTGAAAATGAAGGTGGAGGTTTCAACTTACCAATGATTCAGAATTCGAAGTATTGTTCCCAAGTAGAGTTGCCACTTTTGTTAGTCAGAAATATGCACCTCCTATAGACAAGAGCTGGTTCCCTAGTTTGAATGGTTCAGATCTAGAACAAAACACAAACACCAAATGTTAAGATTCCTCTAGATCTGGTTTATTAATTGAATAAAATTCCATGATACTCCTCTCAAATGTTTTCCTCACTATCCTTGCAAAAGAACTTGTGAAAGATGGAAAACAAAAAGAGAAACATCATATCATACAATATAATCAACTAGATATATGCTCGTGACCAAGGAATCAAGAAATATATACACATGAAACAATAAATATGGGAAATAAAAGACATTTTTTATTAGAAATGATTAGAGAGACTACAACCTTTATTCCTTGGTATTGAGAGTTCCTTCGAATGGCTCCTTGCCTCCAAAGAATCAATAATTATTTTCACATATTTTGGGTATGCAATAGAATTCTTCCTCCTTTCTCCCATGGGGGATGAGCTAGTATTTAAAGGCATGGGAGGATAGGTATAGTTGAGGATATAATGGGTGAGGTGGACATAAGATCCAAAAAGGGAGGATCTTGAGCTCTAGGTGGTCCTAAACCATAGGGATGAGGCTCCATGAAGGAAAGCTCCGAGAATCCTCTCGAAGCTTCTCTTTTTGCCTTGAAAACGCGAGCACGACACCTCCAATGAAGCAAAAAGGAGGTGTTAAGGGGGTAATGATTCTTGCAGTAAGGCTAGAGATGGTGGAATCACTTCTTTCTCATGCATTAGGAGTGTTTCTGACTTCGGTAATGCTTCTTTTCAATGGGGTAGGAGTGTTACCAACTCAAAGCAAGGAAAATTTGTAAGGAGATAATTTTTTCCTGTCGTTTGTCTAGGGAAAAAATTGAGGGATTGGAGCATTCAAGGGAATACCTATCTCATAACATGATGGTGACAATATTTCAGTGTAACAAGTACCATGGTCATATTCCTTAGGCACATTTCATTTACTTCTATGCAATGTTCAATGTTCTAGAATTATGGATATTAATCATTTACTAATAGTTGAGGTGCTCTAGGTTGATCATTCTAACAGCTGAGGTGATTTAGGTTGATCATTCTAGAAAACCATGCACCCTCATTAATGACAAACAACATTGGTGCGCTCCCCCATCCCTCGATTCATGGATTGTGTTTGACCTTAGGTGCTAGTGCATGTCTGTGGTCTTTTTTTGGCCTTCCTTAGGCATTTATTGCCACCTTGGGACACTCCCACTCATCCATGTGCTCACCCATGCCTATCATGGCTCCATTTATGTTCCAACATGCCTCACCCTTGTTCACACATGCATTCATGACTGTTTGGGATGATTAGGAAGCTGATTGGTCCACCTGGGGGGTTTGAGGGTCAAATCATGAGCTGACACTTGTATGCATCTAGATGGCCTCCAAGGCCTCATAATTTTTCCCTATTGTAATATATATATGATCCATACACATTTACAGGTTGGAAAATCATAATAATATCTATTATTGACTTCATGTATGTATGTTATTTTCACTCTTTCATATATTTTGTGCATATTTTGTGAGAAATATCGAATTGTGAGAATTTACTTGGCTCCTAGATCCTACTTTGAATCAATTCTCACACTCATAAGTGTACACTATGATCTGATTTATCATTTATTTATTCTAGCAAAAATGTGTGAAATGATATTCATTGCTAAATTTAAGTAGTCATAAAAAATTCAGAACATTTTAATATATTGCTAAGTGCAAGATATAAGCATTGTAAATTGCAATGATTTTTTTAAGCTCCAAATATTTAATTCATATTCAATTAGTTTCATATATTATATAATTATATATACCTATCCAAGTCTCATTGTTAAAACTTATAACAATAAACCTAAATGCTAACTTCTAAGTTTCCTTAGACCAAGACAATGTCATTGATCATATCCTCTAGGATTTCATACATTCCTCTGATAACAAGGATTTCTATTTTGTGCATGTCCACAACCATCACATAAAAATACCACCTCAATAATCAAATCTGTGATATGAAAAATAGTATATACATTCAACATGAATCTGAATTTCTGACTTCAATATGGAAGCCGAGCTGAAACTATTAGTTGTACCTTTCTTTCATCATTCATGTCCATAATTAATAGACCCTTATATCATAATAATGATTAAATATTAATAATCATAAGCATGCATGTCATTCCCTTAACAAGTCTTCAATTCATCACATAGCAAAAGGGCCTGAAGACTATTCATAGATTAGGGTTTAATCACATGTCTAAAATAAACTTAGCAAGATAATTGTCTCTTAAATTGTTAAATTGTAAATACATTTCAAGCCATTTAATGTTCCATAAGTCAACTTGTACAAGATACCTAATGGTCCATAAGTACACCATTTTTCATTACATCCATCATAAATTATAATATATTATAAAATTCAAAAAACCAAAACATTGAAGTCTCCTAAAATAATTCCATAAGCAAAGAAGAATTAGATGTGATTGGGAGATGTTTCCATCTGTATTTTTTTAAATGATAAATTAAAAGATCTAATAGATATTTTTTGAATTGTATAATCTAACAAAAGACCTAATAGGAAATATTGAGGCATTAAAACTGATATTCATTGTTCAACATTTTATGGAAATTTAAACTTAAAACCTAACAACATAGTTTAGTGGTTAATCTTACCTTGAAATTGTTGGCCTGAGAAAATTTCAAATGATGGTGCCTGGAAGCTATTCACTAACTCTCATATTTCAGGATGCCTCTCACTGGTTGTTACTCATAATGTTGGTGTTTCTCACAATGTTGGAATTGCTAACTAAACTGGCAGTTGGTTGCATCTCAAGCTGCCTCTCTCACACCTCAATGTGCATGTCCAAGCACCTGCTCTCACAGCACTATTGGTGTTGCTCAGAATGTTGGAATTTCTCACTAGACTGGTAGTTGGTTGCATCTCAAGCTGCCTCTCTCACACCTCAATGTGCATGTCCAAGTACCCGCTCTCATAGCACTGCTCACTCAAACAACATTGCTCAATCACACGATGACCTCTCTAAATGTCAAAAACCCCAAAGGGAAAAGGAAATTGAAAATTGATGTGTCTAACTAATGAACAACTACCCTCCCCCATCCTTGCTCATGTTTAGGTTGAAACACAACACCATGTAAAATGTAATTTAGGGATAAGTTGCAAAACATCTGGAAACATGTACAAGTTTAAGGCTAAGTTTCAAAAAACATGGAAACATGTACATGTTTAGGGCTAACTTGCAAAAAATGTGGAAACATGTACAAGTTTAGGGCTAAGTTGCAAAAAATACAATTGCAACATTAAAATTGATAGGTCGTAGTAGTTCACATAATACAATTGCAACAATATTCACAATGATAAGAGATAACTAGGGTTTACGCATTTCTAGAGATAGAGAATAGGTAACACCACAATTCAAGAAATAGGCACCATATATTTGGAGAGTGGTCTTCATGAGCAAAGAGATTCAATTCTTCACATGATCCCATGAGCTACCAACATACTTTTATGAATTCTTCACCCATTCAAATATTCACCATTCAAAATTGCAGCTCAAGATGCAAGAGTCTCCAAATAAAGATTCAATTCTAACGCAATGATGGGTCCCACGCAGGTGTAGTTGAACTCTCAAAAAATGTAGGAGAAAAATGCAGAATGTTCTAGGTAGTGAAGTGGAATATTGTGTAATAGGGTTTGCAGAAAGAACACAACCAAGGAGATAATGTAGTATTGAATAGCTCCATAAAATGCAGAACAAGTAGATATACCACTAGAAAATGCCCTCAAGGATGACTACATAGGTGCATAAAGAATGATTGAGATTAACATAATGGAAATGGAAGACTAGTGACCAATTAATACACCAAATACAATGTACATAGGCAGAGATGAAACTTTAATTACCAGGATAGAGAAGAAGAGAAGAATGGTAGAATGCAAGAAACATAAAAACATACCAAATAGAATCACATAGAGAAAAATATCTGAAATATGGAGAATGGTCAGATTGAACCAGACTGAAAGAAATAGGAGTTATGGAAACTAGGATGATGAGAATGAAGGGTAGCATACTCCAGTGGCCAATTTATATTGAAAAATATCATGTCCGGTATAAATATATTGCGTTAAACTTGAACAATTCTACCCATATTAGCACTAGGATCCATATTTGTACCAGATCCCGATTCAGTCTTACTTTCCCATAGTGGATTGTCATAATCTTGCAGCTACATCCCAAACTAATATTAATCTAGGATAAAAATTATATCTAAAATAAAATTGAAAGACTGAATCATTAAAGATATATATTACACCAGTCCAATGCGAGGCATACAAGTTATACACTTGAAGCAATCTACACAAACCTTGATTCAACAATAAAAAAAGTATATGAACTCTTGAATAAGTGCTTTAACGACTCTACCTAAATCCCATTAAATTTAGTCTTGACATCGTTTTAAATCGTCGCTATTGGCACACTCTTATAATGGGATAGAGGTGAATATTACTGCTAGCTCTGGATATAGATATGGAAGGGATTGTGGCTTGGATACCGATGCTTCTGGTAGTGCTAGTGCTTTTGGATCATCAACAGATTAAACACCTGTCTCAAATGTTGTTCGTGTTGTTGGATTGACTTCTGCATCATTAAAAACTACTCTTTCCCTTACTTATTATGCACATGGTGCTACTTCAATGGATGTATCTTCACATGGAACTAAAACTCCTTCTTATGTAACTAGGTAAATGACCACCTTTGCTCATGGGTATCGATCCCAATCATGAAGGTCTGAATCTAGATATCTATCTTGTAATCCCTCTTTTTAGAAAATTACCTCTATCCTTTGATGGGTTATAGAGAGCCAGATAAGACAAAAGAGGTTGACTATCCATGAATAAATTTTTCATATTGTCATCGAATGATCAGTTGCCAAAGAGATGGATCCCCAATAAGATGTATGGGCTACAAGTTTCAATTTTTTTTCCAGAGATGAGTAGACTTACGAAAGAAAGAATTACTAGGAAACGATGAGGTAAATATGTCCCACAGAGATATTTCCTCTCTGTAGAAAAATATAAAGCTTCATTGCTAGAATATTCAATACCCATATTATGATATATTCATCGCATCAAGAGAAATGTAGATACATTTAGAGAAGCAAACGAGAATGTTTTTCTCCAAAACACTAGAGCATATTTTTGTGAAAATATAAATATCTACCTCGATATTGACAACTTAATTGATTTTTAATAAAGATCAAGTGCATAAGCTATTTGTGTAGCAAGTAAATCTTAATTTTAAATAGATTCAATGTAAATCGGGTAATATTTTCGAAAAATGATTGGACAATTGAATTACAACATTTTAAAATTGTCGTATGGAATTGTCTTAAAGTGAAATTTAACCTAAAAATATAGTTCCAATATCAGAATTTTGTAGATCCCAAAATTAAATTGTCAAAAACAGTACCTTTTCATAGGCTTGTTATGCCACTCAAGTTTAAGAATGGATGCTTAGATAAGAAGTTTGAGAAGAATCATTTGACTACCTCTCCTTGGTAAATTTTGTAAACAAGGTGTTTCATGGACAGATATACATGTTAAATATGTCAGCTTAGTTTCCTTGCTCGTTCAAAGGAGATCATATTATTGCATGTAGAACGTAATAAATCCTCAGAGTGCTTGCCCGCCGCTATTTTTGCACCCAAATAAACAATGTGCAGTTTTAGAAAACCCATCCTAAATTCGATTCCGAATAATTGGGTGAATTTAATTGTTTATCCCAAACATATAACGCCATTACTGTTCTAGAAAAATTGTTGTACCAAGTATTGGAATGGTGACATGAAAATCATTTGTCCTTATTTTGGGAGAGTTGTTGTTCTATATATCATGTAAATTTACAATTTTTGTTTCTACTAGTACGACTACCAAGATAATTATTTTTTTTGACAGGAATGCATGATGCAAATTAAAGGAACAAAATGTCAAAAACTACAAATTAAAGCTGTAATATTTACCTCTATTGGTGTTTTAGCTCGCCCTAAAACTAGGAAGGCATTATTTTCTAAAATTGAAAAAATGGTGGAGAAACATTTTAGCACTTGGGTCACATTCTGCATGTTATTCAATCCCATTTTCATGGTTTTCTTAGTAGAAAGTGAAATGCATCAATATTATCCATTAATTAAAGGAAAAATATATTTACAACCCTTGTGTACCTCAGATATTTGTAGCCCTTACATTTTTGGGACATTTTCCTTCTGGGAAACCCTAGGTATCTTTTGGAAAACCGTAGCCACAAAAACAATGTTCAAGAATTACCTCAAACAAATTGCACCAATATTTATAACCCTTACCTCCCTCTGATTGAATATTTTCCATAACTCAAATTTTTCTTGATTTACCTCTTAAAACCTTCTTTAGAAATTCTTCACAGGATTCAAAAATTCTTCTTCATTGCACATATATAAACAAAAAAAAAATAACAATATAGAACATAACCAAAAAATAATTCAAATGGTTGGGTATTTCTATTATTACATGTGCGGGATAGAAACTACCTCACTCCTCCATGAAAAATGACTAGCTCCAAACCCTCAAATTTTTCCCCAAATTTTTCTTTCCCTCCTTATGGAGTTTGTTTTTCAGAATTTGTTAAATAATTATATTATTATAACATTATATTATTATTTATATAATAATATTTATTTAATAAAAATATTTTTAATAAAATTTATGATTTTATTTCTTTATAATGTTTCACCTTAATATATTTATATATTAAGAACATGTTATATTAATATTATATATATTAAATATTTAATAGTAGTTATTAACATATATAAAATATTATATACTTACATGTTCAAATATATTATTAATATAGGGTTTTTTTTAAATGGAGGATATATGCATTTTTTCTCCACACTAACATCAAGGTAGTATTTATAACATTCTAGACATAGGTGTGATGACTTGGCATCCATATAAAAGATCGACAAAATAATTAAGAGGCGCAAAATAGTAGTATTTCAACTCATGAGATGTAAAATACTCTTATTTACTGAAACTTCAACCGACTACATGTTGGGTCATGGATTTGTCTATATTTTCATCACCTATTGACATATATTTCATCCCTCTTCTTCATTTTATTATCCATTTATCATTCCATTTTTCATCCATTTGTTGTAACTGTCCATAAAATACCATGTTACTTCCATCAAGGCTTTAGTGGTTAATCATGATTATTTTCCTTTATTTTTAATGAATTGAAGACTATTATCCATAATTTTACTAATTATGGTTTATGGAGTGATTTTTCATATTAATAGCAGTAACACTCATGGTTCAAGTGTCCAGCTCATGATCAAATGAACTTAACCAAAAACACATGCCAGATAAGAACACCTTGATTCACGTCTCGATTTGTAGGAATATGGAGAAGAATCTCAAAAATTCGAGACATTAGTTTTGTGCGCAACGACCTTAATTACCTAATTCACGGGGAAATTGCCAAACAAAGCTACAGTTTAATATATACAGCTGGTTCTCTAAATGTGTAATTCCCATATTTACTGTTGCAGTTAGTTTTCCAAATTAGCAAATTTTTTGAAATAGATCAAGTGTGGGATTCAGTTTCTCATTCTCCTGAGAAAATTTTATGTATAAATATATAATCAATTTCATGAGAAGGGGGGCAGGAGAGAAAGTAATGTTATGCTCTCGAGTTTGATCCAGAATCCATTGTAATACTTTCATTTTGATAATACATGTTGGCAGTTTCTTAATTCTTGAGTTGTAGACCTTCACTGTGGAGATCCAAATCTGATCAGTGGAGGGAAGGCCCTCTTCCCTGAGCATATGTTGATAGTTTTGATTGTAGTTATGTAGATTTTTTTATCATTTAGTTCATTCTTTCCTTCATTATATTTATCATAGTTGTATTCTTTCATTCATTAGATTTATCGTAGTTGTTTTCTTGTTAATTCGTTTGATAGATTGTTGGACAACATAGCATTTTTTTTAGATTTATGCAATTAGATATTATTTCATAAAGAGTTGATTTTCTTTTAAGTTAGATTAACACTGTGATTTTATGAATAGGTTTAGGTTTGATTTACGTTTAAGAAGGTGTGATCTAATTTACAAAGAGTTTTGATTTCATACCAATAGGTCAACAGTGTCATGTAGAAATTTTGTTTGCATAGATCTTGCACAATAGCTGTGAAATAAAATACTTCCTCAGGTTGATAATTTATGTTCTAGAGGTTCAGTTGTTTATTTAATTAGACAATTAATCCGACCAACATTTTTGCGTCGTTGTAGGGATGTTATCAATGGTGCAAAAGTACATCTGACATTGTTTTGTAGATGCTTTTTTAAAGTAGGGCATGTAGGTTGCACGATTACATTTCAGTTTATTGAATTTGCTTTGAGAGTGCTTTTTTCTTCTTTCTTTGCATTCATTTTTATTTCATTTTCAACTTTTGGAGCGTAAATCTTATCACTCCCCTTACTGTTGTTGTAACATTACAGGAATTTCGAGGTATAAAATGGGCATCCTAAGGAAACTAATAAAATAATAGTTAAAATAATAAAATAATTTTTATTAATTTTGGAGGAAAAAAGAAAAAAACTACTTTTTGTGTTCGTATTTTTGACATATCTCCCTATGTGTTTACTCAAATTTTGATCAAGAGAGATTGTTGGATGTGGAATTTGATTCCAAATCCAACAAGTACCCACAATGCATACTTTTGACAAACCCCACTGCCCTAGAAACAAGAAATACCTGAAAAAACGTGATGATGATGTCATCATCACATTTTTTCAGGTATTTCTTATTTCTAGGGTATCGGGGTCGATATAAATTATGAATTGTGGGTACGTGTTGGATGCAGAATCAAATTCCTCATCCAATGAGCTCTCTCGATCGAAATTTGAGTAAAAACACAGGGTGATATGCCAAAAATACAAACAAAAAATGTAGTTTTTTATGACAAATATGTCAATTCAACCATTATGGTCGACTCAATTTATTGAAATTCTATTGGTTCTTGAATTCGAACTCACAATAAATTATTATTGGCACTTTTTCTTATAAGGCTCATTTGAGACCCCAAATTTCCTCTAATGGCATTGCCCATTATACTAACAAGTTGACATGAACATTTGAAGGAGGAACCTGAAGATAGCACATGAAGAATCTAATGAAGAGATGACAGGTAAGAAAGATGCAGAAATTCTTACCTTGAATTTTCCATCAGATATTTAGGAGAAGTGGAACCAACAAAAAGCATTCCCCCACATGTTCTACCAAATTTTCATGGTTTGGAAAATGAAGACCCTGACGTATTTTTATTCAAATTCGAAGTACTTTGTAGAGGATATGGTTATTATGCTAATGATCAAAAGTTGAATGTGTTTCCCCTTTGTTGGAATATAATAAAACCACTCATAAAATAATTAATAATTATTTGATTAATTTCCCACCCTCTAGCTTAGATAGTTGGCATCCACTTGCACCTTAGAGTCAACACTTGCCATCTATGTCCCAGGAATGATTTATTTCTGATTCCGGGTTGATCTTGACTACTTTATGGCCATCCAAAATTGGTAATTGTGCTTTACAACATATTCTTCTTTATTCTTCTTTATCTGCTTTATCCTGCTTTTCTGTGGATAAGGTAAAGCTATTCAACTAGGAAACTTGCAGCTTTTGTTTCCAACCCATCCTCCGTTATTATCTCTCCATATTATAGGATTAGCAAGTCTTTCCTTCACTCATCATCACTCACACATGCTATTTCTAATTCGTGAAGTTCTTGGTAGATTGGGAAAGTACATTAGCCAACTATGGGGTTTATCATAATTAGTAAGCCTGCTTTATGAGCTACCTTGAGTTTCCTTCTAGCAACTCTATTTTCCTTTATAAGGATGTATTACCTATGTAATAATATAAATTATAATTTTTTTTTATCATTCATTAATGTGCATTCATTAATTCTTCTTCTTCTCTCCTTATGCTAATTCTCTACAATTCTCTGTCAGGTTAATTGCGTGCCTAGATCCTTAGCCTATTAATGAAATTCCTTATGCCATAAAGAATTTAGAATTTTTACATGGTATCAGAGATGAGGATATCAAAGCTCTACATGATATCATATCTTTGAGAGTTCATTAATTAATCCTCCATTTCAGATTTACAAGTTTATTTGCAGGTTCAACTTTGAATGGATTCAAGAGTATCAGTTCCTCTTCTTTCTCCATTCACAAGCTATTCAGAGTGGAAATTGAAGATGATTTCATATCTAAAGAGACAAGGTCTCAATCAGATATCTACCAGATCTGGTGAAGAGTATTATGAAGATACAAGTGACTGATTGAATGACTGTGATAGAGCAATTGGAGCTATTTTTCTAACTATCTCTCCAAGCATGCGCTACCTTATTGATTCTATTGAATACCCAAAGGATCTTTGGACAACACTGGATAGATTTTTGGGAAAGGACAATGAGGGTCCTTCTAGCTATGTGGAGAGTGTGTCTAGCTCCTTAATTATTTCTCTCTCTCAAGATGTCTTGACCTTTACAGTCTCTGATAAAGTTGATCATGAAGAAGAAGTTTCTCATACAGTTTTTTTTGCTACTACTCTCTTTGATTCGAATGCTTCCTCTTTCAATCAAGAAGAAAATATTGAAGAGCCATCTTTTTCTATGTCTCTTGAAGTAGAATATCTTGATTCATCTTCTTATGATGATGTTGATGAAAAAGAAGTGACTAATGGAGCTACTATTGCTATTGATGATTCACTCACACATTCAGTATTCTTTATGTCTTCTATCATGGATGATGAGATCCATATGCCAGACCTCTCACACTTTGTGTATGTCTCTCTTCTTGATGGTGTGCAACCCAGTGACTTCCAGGATGTTTTCTTATCCAAATCAAGTTCTTTTAGTGTCTTACCACTTACCATAATTGATCCCATGCACTTCTGTAGCTCCTCCTTTGTTCTTGGCACTCATTCTCAGAGCCTCCTTGAATATTTTGAACATCACTACCTTTCCTCCTTACATTATTCTACTATAGAGAATTCTTTACCAGTATATTCCCATGAGTCTATTGTTGTGCTTATATGTGATCTCTTGGATTCTTTGGAATCTAGATCAACCCATGGAGCCCATGTATTCACACTCTTTGATCCTATTCCTTCTCTATGTTCCTACATGATCACTTGCACACATCCTCTCTATGAAAATGAAGATGGAGACATTATACATTTGCTTGGATAGTTATTTCACCTATTTGGAGATCATTCCATCTCCACTAGTTCGAATTTCAAGTCATCTCATAATCTTGGAGCTAATTGCAATTCTCAAGATCCTTCAGTATTGCTTTCACATCATTGGATCTCAGTTGTTCTACATGGTCCTAGTATCCTTCTTTCTGTTGTTTATGTTTTTTATCCAGGTGAATAGATTTATCTTCTTCCCAAGAAGAAGATTCCTCCAGACATCATCATTTATTTCGGAGCAGTAGCAACACTAGCAGTTTAGCATTTTTTGGTATTGCTTTTCATGTCCTTTCTTGAGGGAGGAATTCCCCCCTGTGGTTTTGCCTATTTCTTCATTTCTTTCGACAAGATAAATTGTAAAAGGGTGACCATAGCTTTATTGTTGGGCCCTATATGCATATATATTTCTGGTTAGTTCAGGGATATCATCATATAGTCAGGCTTAAAGGGAGGTGTTGGAATATAATAAACCCACTCATAAAATAATTAATCATGATTTGATTAATTTCATAGCCACTAGCTTATATAGTTGGCATCCACTTGCACCTTAGAGTCAACACTTTCCATCTATATCCCAGGAATGATTTATTTATGATTCTAGGTTGATCTTGACCACTTTATGGCCATCCAAAATTGGTAATTGTGCTTTACATCAGATTCTTCTTTATTCTTCTTTATCTTCTTTATCCTGCCTTTCTGTGGATAAGTTAAAGCTAGTCAACAAGGAAACTGGTAGCTTTTGTTTCCAACCCATCATCCTTTATTATCTCTCCATATTCTAGGATTAGCAAGTCTTTCCTTCACTCATCATCAATCACACATGCTATTGCTAATTCATGAGGTGCTTGGTAGATTGGGAAAGTGCTTTAGCCAACTATGGGGTTTATCATAATTAGTAAGCATGCTTTATGAGCTATCTTGAGTTGTCTTCTATAAACTCTATTTTTGTTGGGACGCGTACCCTAAGGATTATTAGTTTTGGTAACTCCGCGGTTGTTTGTAAGCGGAGTTACGGGTCAAAATAGTATTAGGGGTGTCGGGGTAAGTCGAAGCCCCTTTTTGTAATAAACCCATGGTTTAAATCCAGGGTTTAGGGTTTTGGGTGCCCATGGTTTGAAGCCATGGTTTTGTAATAGCGCGATGTATAAATAGGCATTTTTGTAAATAAGAAAAGTTAGGCTTTTTGATGTAAAGAAAGAAAGGAAAAGCTAAGGCTGATTGTGTAAGGAAAGGTTAAGTCCCAGCTATGTGCGTGGACAACCTCTGCAGCTGTGTGCGCAGAGGGTTTTTGTAAGAAGATTAAGGAAAGACCTGCAACTGTGTGCGCAGAGGCCTGCTGCTGTGTGCGCGGCTTGAAAGGACTGAAGGGATCTGCAGCTGAGTGCTCAGATCAAACTGTGGTTTTGTAGCAAGTTGAATAAAACACAGTTTGGTGGACGTAGCCCCTACACTGGGGGTGAACCACGTTATATTTGGTGTTGTGTTTTCTTGTGTTGTTTCTCTTTCTGTTATCTTTTATGCATTAATAACTGTATACATTTGATAAATTAGATCGCTGCTAATAACAAGCTTCACTGTGAATTCCCTGTAGTGGGTTAGGCAAGTCACGGTTGTTTATCTATCTGCGAAGTTGTATATGAGTGAATGATAAGCTGTGTAATCATTGATTAATAAGTTTATTAAAGGATAAGGTACAGTAATATCCCTCTTTGTTTGCAGAAACATGATTCTGCGGAACCCCATAGCTGTTTCGGGTGAGACTGCAACCTGCGCGCAGGTTGTTGCTGAAAGGGCCAACACTGTGGGTCTTTTGTTGGTGCGACATAAAAGGATTAAACTCGGGTCTTCCCTATTGCCCAACAATTTTCCTTTATAAGGATGTATTAACTATGTAATAATTTCAATTATCATTTATTCATCATTCATTAATGTGTGTTAATTAATTCTTCTTCTTCTCTCCTTATGTCAATTCTCTACAATTCTCTATGAGGTTAATTATGTGCTTAGATCCTTAGCCTGGTTATGAAATTCCTTATGCCATCAAGGCTTTAGAATTTCTACACCCTTACTCTAAAAGGAAAAACCCTCTGATGGTTCATAAGCCTCGGTGGTAATTGTATACAAAATTGGGAAAACATGAATTATGTATTCTTGAAAAGGTACCAAGATTATTCCAAGGTCAATGAAGATATCATCGAAATGACACAAGTGAAAGAAGAGAGCTTGGAGGATTACATGGAATGCTTTCAATACAATATTAAAAGATCCAAACAAAGGAAACTAGGGAAAGAGACCTTGAAAACACTCCTACTAGGAAACAGGAAAGAGACCTTGAAAATATCGAGGTTGAATCTTTATAAATATTAAATATGATGGGAACAAGTGATGTATTTCAGTTAGCATATTATGATATTTGTGAGTTATGTAGAAGGTATTCAAGAGAAAAATTCAAGACTGGTAAGAATTCTAGTAATCCTTATTTTGAATCTTTGAAATATGCTGCAAGAATAAGAGTTATAGGAGCTAAAATCAACAATTTATTTGAAATTTATAAAGCTGATTCACAATTGGGTGTTTTGCAGTATAAGGAAAAGCAAGAGGAAATAAGAGAAGCAAGGGATTTCCCTTTGGATAGTCTTGAAACTTGTGGTATATGTGACTTGAAGCATTCCACAGATTGTTTCCCCTCCTTACCTTGGATGAAAGAAACATATGAAAGAGATATGGGAGTTGCAACCAACTTGTTACCACCTAATTTATGCTTAGTGGTTTTTAATCAAGTCATCCTGGTGGACCAGATAAAGATGTTTTTCTCGGACTTCAGAAGACCTTCGGAAGTGCTTCTCGGAAGTGCTTGATGTACTATATCACATGTTCATAGCCCATAGGGGAGTTGTAATAAAATGTTCTAGAATGATAGTGTCTGTAAAAAAATCGGTCTCTTAGACTTTATTTGTCAATCCGATCATCCCAAGGTGTCTTTTCCCTTGGTTATTATTGGTTGTTGAATAAACAACTGAGTTTTTCTGAGTTTTTCACTCAATACCTCCAAAGTTGGGGGGTGGTCAGCTTGGAATTTAGTCCTATTGAAGTTATTAGAGTCTATGTGTCAATGTATAAACATGCTAGGCATCATGGTTGAGTCATATGAACATGTCTAAGTTCCTCTAGGTTTTTATTTTTTTTAATTTTTAAAGTTTTTTTAATTTTAATTTTTCCACAAAACTTAGGCTATTTTTTAATAGTCTAATTGGAAAATTTGATTTTGTAATAAAAGTGGGCTCAATAATTAGTTTCAGTCATGGGGGTGCTCATTTTCAAGCTTAGAGCACCATGTAAACCCATAGAACCACTTTTTTAAAGTTTTGAGTGATTTGTCCATTTCTCGGGTCAAAAATCCCTAAAAATCAAATATTGATTATTTAATTGATGAATTAATTAAATAATGGAGAAAACCCCAAATCCTAAATCATTGGGATTTGCTCTGATTTGACCGAAATCAGTCTCATCGACTTGGGATTGAATGGATCTGGTAATTCCTTGACTAAAGGAGGTGATTTGGGCTCATCTGGGAGTGCACCATAGCATGCAATCTTGGTAATTGTGCCCCCCTGGGCTAGACCTCTTGTTATTGTTATAAACAAAGCTTAGTTTTCCTCTTCCAATCTAGTTAGAACCGGATTGAGAAGTTGTGTCTACTGTATTGTATTGTTTACTATTTTGGAATAAAGAAGCTTTGGAGGCAATATCTATGGTGTAATGCTATTCATGTGTGGATGGTCATTGTCAAGTGCTTATGAGGTAGAATCTGTGTTATTTATCTTTGCTTTTGCTGGTTAATTGTTAGCCTTGAAGGAGAGAGTTCCCTCTTGTTGGAGTAAGAGTTTATTCTAATTTGATTTATGCTCTTACTATTTCTTGTTTCAGATCTCTTGGAGTTGCATGTATTTTAAGTTTAATTGCATGCTTTCCAATTATCTTTTTCCAGCATCACCTATGTTTTAACCATATGTTTGTGCAAGGATTTCTAAGTTGCAGGTGATCTCACTTGTAGAAGGGGTTGAGTTGGTTTGCATATTCCTCATCTTCAATATATTTTGGAGGACATAGTTCCTTAGTGTTCCACCAAATTAGACTCCAAATCCCGACATTCCCATTCTTCCAACACTCTTTCTCTCTCTTCCTCCTTCAAAAATCAAATTTCTTACCTAGTTACTGTGTTTACAAGCTTTGATATCATTTAGATCTATTATATTAAAGTAAAAAATTACATATATCTGTTGTTTAAAGGATCATAATCTAGATCTCATTTCTAAAAAATTTCATACAGCATTCTAGATCTAGTTTAGGGAAATCATCTGTTTTGCATGACAATTTAAAGAGAAACTGTAGGTTGCATGCTTTAGATTTATGTTTCTGTTTTAAAAAGATTAAATCAATAAATCAGTGCATATCTCATTGTCTTCCAAAATAGCAAGCCAAGATCCCAAGGAAAGCTTGCTTTCCTTGGTTCCTTTTTCATCGTTTCAGCTAGTTTTAACTCAATTTTGCTTGGTTTAAAGTAGGATGACACAAAGGTAATTTCAAATTTATTTTGGGAATATTTCATTCTAACATGCTCTATTTATTTTATCAGGCATAACAGAAATAGGAGAAGCTGATGTTCAAAAGTGGCTTCGAGATTGTCCAAATCCCCCCTGGGGTCTCCCTTTTGACTGTAATTTTAAATTTTGGGAAAGTTGTAAAATATTCATTTCATCCTATATAATAACCAAGAGGATACAAACAATTTTATTGATATTTTAATAGAATACAGTAAAAATTTTCTCCGAATAGGCTCTTTCGATCCCATTCTCCATCCCCCCTGGGGGGATTCACGCATTTTTTGTCATTTTTTGCATTGTATTATTTTTTTTTGATATAGATTTGTTTCATTCATGAAAAATAACATGATTTGAATACTTTATCATATATTCCATATTTCAGTATCAAAGTAACTTGAATACTTACCCCACGACTTCCCGATTGACCCACAAGGGGAAAGAGATGCGTGGTAGGAATAATTAGAATAACCGATGGTTTTCTTCTTCTCTTTTGATACTTATATTTTATTTGTTGTGAGTAATTTTTCTAAAATAACCCCCCTCCTTTATTCCTCAATTGAGGTCCACTTGGACCAAAAGAGGTTCCTAGAGGGTTTTTCTTTCTAAGAAAATAAATCCTTTAAAACTCACTAAAATTGACAAGAATCTGGTGTATGCTCTGCACTTGGCTGCGGTTCATCCGATCAGTCAAGCTGCATCAAAATAAATGTGAGTGACTAGTTTAATTAGTCTTCACCTTCCCCAATCAACCACCACCAAGCGACAATCCAACGCCTTGATCAAACCATAAACTATGGAAAAATACCCAAAGGAAGTGGGAACTCCTAAAAATTGACCTATGGGAACATATCTCTGTTACACCTTCAGGTGTATTATGAAAAACTATCTTAGATATTCCATTCAGCCCACATATTCCTTGCAGGTAGGCGTGAAGGTTCATTTTTGAACATACTCCAAGTACCCTCGGGTATATCTAGAGTCCCCCCTCGCCTAATTTAATTTATTCATATTTCACATTAAATTAAAATGTACCAAGAGGCAATTGCAAAACATTCAATCCAAGCACATGCAATTACATTGATTATTTCATGACTCCATTTTAAGGAAGTGGCTATTTTCTTTCTATATATATATATATATATATATATATATATATATATATATTGTGTCTCAACATTGTGCTTTCATGTGCTAATTTTTTATCTTGTCATCTATGGTTGTTTATGGTTAAATTTCTAACTCCTAAGTAGCTCATTCAATTTAACATCATCATACTAAATAATTTTTCCTTAGTAACTTTATAAGGTCTACCCCCTTTGGCTTCATTAGGAGTTGAGACTAAACGGAGGAGTCAAGAACAAGGTGAAAACCTTGACTCAAGACTTGCCCCTAAGGACACATCGAGTGGCTTGAATATTTCTGCTATGTTCCCCCCAGGTGTGTGTGAAAGGCGGAAACACTTTTTTGGAGTCGTTTCCAGGGATAAATATTTTTATTCCTGAGTACGACTTAGCTTAAATTTTTTCTAGACAACTGAAAAGATATAAAAATTTGATTGATCTTGTCTTTCGAAAAACATAAAAATTAAAACTCAATCCATCTGGCGACTCCATTGTCTAACATCCCTTCAAGAATTTCTACCCAAAGAAACCAATGCCAATTATTCAATCCTCTCCCTGATCCTGAAAGGTTATTGAATAGGCAGACTTCTCCTAGAAACCTTGAATATTTAGGAGACCAGTCCCTCTCAGATATCCATCACATATTTGTAGAGAGTCATATCCACCAATCTCAAGAGAAGATGAAAATTTTCAAACCCCTTGACTTTTCTCAGATAGCAGGTGCTCCCCATGCCATTGCAAATGATGCTATCAAGAAGCTCCCCGTCTTTCAGGGAAATAATGCCATCATTGGCAAGTCTCACCTTCGAAAGTTTGAAAAGAACATGTTTAGTTACTACAATAAAGTTTCCCATGATCATGACGATGTCAAAATGAAGCTCTTTGCTTTATCCTTAGAAGATGATGTTGGAGAATGGTACCTCAACCTGGATGATAATTCATATAAAACTCTTAGTGAATTACAGGATGGTTTTAAGAAGAAATATGGAGAAAGGAAGGAACCAAGACATCTACTTGCTGCTCTTCATAGCATAAAGAAGATGAAGAATGAAACCATGGATAAATTTAACACTAAATTCAAGCATGTGGTTGTAGAACTCCCTTAAGACATCAAGCCAAAAGATGCCTCCATCTTTATATCCTACATCGAAACTTTCACTGGTGATTTAAGGTACCAATTAAGAGACAAGGAGACGATCGATCTAAAAACTACCCAAGAATTGGCAGAGAAAATAGAAAAGAATATGCAGTCTTCAAGAAAGTCCAACATTCTAGGTTACACTAGGGGAAACACTTCCTACTACAAAGAGAAGGGTAAAGCTGCTGAATTAGAAGAAAAGGGAACTTCTAAGGATCCCATGGAAAAGATGACGGACCAGATAAAGAACTTGGTCACTAGTCAAAACCAAATTATGGCAAATCATTCTGTACAAATGAATCATATGCAAAATAGAATAATCAAAATGGAAAGAAATAATGGACCTAGGAACTTTTATCCTAAACATAATCAGATGTATCAAAAAAAAGCTCCTCAGCAAGAACCTAGGATTCCAAACAGTTAGACTCAGCTAACATGGTAGAAGAAGTAATTCCATGGTGTAGACCTTGTGATCAATTCCACCAAGAAAGTAGTTGCTATGTTGCAAACCAAGTTATGGAACATGGAATTCCCGAGGTCAGTAATTAGGAAACAACATCAAGTGAGTCTGATCATGTGTACATGTTAGTTTTTCAACATTAATCTAGCATTATTAGGATCTTTAATTGAGAGAATAACAAGCATAGCAATCAAACATAAGAGACAATGAACACAGTGTTTTTCCTCAGGGAAACCATAAAGGAGAAAACCCTGCAACTTCCTTAGAGATAGAATCAGCACCAAAATAGAAAAGCCCAAAATAGTAAGTGATATCCCGATAGTAGTAATCTTCCCCTTGTCTAGCCCCAGTGTCTTCTCCTTCTTCAACTATGTGCTACACTTGAGTGTGGATGAGTTGTGTGATAAATAAAGACTCCAGTTCTCTATTTATACTAATCCAGGCATGACTAAAACCTTACTAGGGCCGACCTATACTAGGAGATTCTAATAACCCTAGTGCCCCAGAACTGCGAAGAATTTAACCCTTAGACAATCGAAGGGTTACTCACTATGACTTGACATGACTTGTTTACATTATAGATCCTCCTGATCAAAACATCGGGGCATGACAACATCACTCAATTACATAATAGATACATCCCAAAATAAACATTGGGTTACAAGACATAAGATACATAGATGAATACATTCTGAAGTTACAAATACATCAACACTCCCTCTTAACTAGGAAGGTATTCTTTCAACACAATTTTCAGCACTGGTCTTCTTCTCTGCATCACTGGATCATCTCATCATCTTCAAGTCTTCTTCAAACTTTGAGTCTTATTTGTCTTCGAGTCTTCAAGTCATCTTCTTCTTCAAGTCTTCTTCATCTTTGAGTCTTCAAGTCATCTTATTTCTCTTTATCATAGGATCTACATCATCATGACTACTGGCTCATAATTGATGGATCATCACTCAATCTGGATCATCATCAAGTCTGGATCATCTCATCTGGATCACTTGATGTAGATCATCGAGTCTAGATCATCATCACAACTAGATCGTCACTTGATCTGGATCGTCATCAAGTCTAGATCATCTCATCTGGATCATCATCAAGTTTGGATCATCATCATATGCTATCTCATAATGGTTCTATCTCGATTCTTCTCGTCACAGGAAGTTCTACAGAGTCAATCATGTAGGCCTACCCTTCATGTAGTTCTTCATCAGCACTTATATCTAACACTTAATTCAGAATGGCCTGCCCATCTCTTACATCTGACCACATATTTTCAGAAAGGCATGCCCAGCAATCACATCTGACCTCATCTTGTCAAAAAGGCCCACCACTCACATCTGACTCATCTTGTCAGAAAGGCTCATCACTTATATTCAACCATGTGTAAACACATCACATCGAAAAGGCTCTACACTTACATCCAACCTCATCTTGTTAGAAAGGCACTGCACTTACATCCAACCCCATCTTGTCAGAAAGACACAACACTCACATCTAACCATGTGTAAACACATCACGCTAGAATGGCTCAGCACTTATATCCAACCTAATCTTATTAGAAAGGCTCTCCACTTACATTCAACCATGTGTAAACACATCTCATCGAAAGGGCATGCACTCACATATGATCATGAAGGAACTAATCCCATCATCGCATCAGAATGGCCCCCAGTCCCAGACTAAGCTACTTGGTAACTGACCAGGTGCCTCCATTCCTAGAATGGCAGCTTCCCTTACATCTGACTTACTTGTCAGAATGGCCAACACTCACATATGACATGGGAGGAACTTGATCCTTTAGCCATGATAGAATGGTTTAGCCCTTACATCTAATCAAGTGGGAACACATCCCTCTATCACATCAGAATGGCTTCTCAGTCCTAGACTGAGTTTTCCTTATAACTGACCAGGTGCCTCCATTCCCAAAATGGAAGTTGCCCTTATATCTGTCGTACTCGATAGAATTGCCAGCACTCATATATGACATGGAAGGAACCAATCCTCTCACCATGACAGAATGGCTCAGCCCTTACATCTAACCATGGAAGGAACCAATCCTCTCACCATGTCAGAATGGCTATGGGTCTCATCACTTTCTCTTGGAGGAAACCTCGATCTAGAAGACACCAAGCTTATCCCTGAAGTACTCAAACTTTAGCCTAGCCAATGGCTTCATCAATACATCAGCTATCCCTTCCTCCGTAGCAACATATTGGAGCTTCATTGCTCCCCTTTGCACCATATCCCTGATATAGTGATACTTGATCTCGATATGCTTCGACTTGTCATGGAACACTGGATTCTCTGACAACTTCACGTAACTCTAATTATCACAATGTATACAAGTAGCATCCAACTGGAGATCAAATATATCGGACAGTAGCTTCCGTAGCCATACTTCCTCACAACTAGATGAACAAGTTGTGACATACTATGCTTCAGCTATACTCAGTGCCACATAGGATTCCTTCCTTCTAAACCAAGAGATCACACCTGATCCCATACTGAAGCAACATCATGAAGTGCTCTTCCTATTGATGGAACTTCCTTCCCAATTTGAATCAACATAACCCTCCAAGTTAATATTTTGATTTGCATCGTACTTGAGCCCATAATCAACTATACCCCTCAAGTACCTCAGAATATGCTTTGCAGCAATCAAGTTAACATTTCTCGAATCTATCAAGAAATGGCTGAAGGTGTTCACAACAAAGAAAATTTATGGTCTCATGTTCATCAGGTACATCAAGGACCTAATCATCTGACGATACATTGTAGCATCAATCATCTTTGATGAAGCATCACTCAATAGCTTCAGGTTCGATGCCATAGGTGTGGCCATGGTCTTGCAGTCCATCATCCCAAACCTCTTCAAGATCTCTACTACATAGTTCCCTTATCTAAGGAATATTCCATCCGCACTCTGCCACACCTCCATACCTAGAAAATAATGCATCATACCCAAGTCCTTCATCTCAAACTTGATAGCAAGTTTTCTCTTCATATCAGCAATCAACCCATCCATACCTGTCACAAATAGATCATCTACATATAGTAGAAGCATCACTGGGTTGCCATCTTAAACCTTGTAGTAAAGGTTGGAATCTGCTTTACTCTTGGTAAAGCCCAAAATGGATAGAAAGATTTCAATTCTTCCATACCATGTCCTAGGTGTATGTTTCAAACCATACAGGGCTTTCTTCAATCTGCATACATGAGACTCCCTCTCATGTGTCTCAAAACCGAGTGGCTGCTCCACATACACTTCCTCTTCCACTACACCATTCAAGAAAGCAGTCTTGACATCCATATGGTGTATCTTCCATTTCATCACTGCATCCAGAGCAAGTACTGATATGATGGAAGTTTATCTAGCTACAAGTGCAAAGGTTTCTTCATAATCAATTCCTTCTTTCTAAGAGAAACCTCGAGCCACAAATATTGCCTTATATTTTTCAATGCTACCATCTGCAGCATGCTTGATCTTGTATATCCATTTGGAATTCACAAATGAATTCTCTTTTGGTCTTGGGACAACATCGCAAACACCATTCTCCATGATCGACTGATACTCTTCGATCATAGCATCCATCCATTCTTTCCGTTCTGCCACTTCTTCAAAACTGGAAGGTTCTTTATCAATGATCACATAGTAAAGATACATACCTGGAACATGATCTGGTTCTTTTTCTTTCTCTATGATTCTCTTCTGGAGCCCCATATCTTTCCACACCTTGGATAAGTTCTCGTACCCAAGAAGGTTTCCTCTTATGAGGATTATTATCCAGAGGTGGATCTACAGGTCTTTGTGGTTCTTCAAATTCTCGATCTTCTTCTTGAATTTCTTCATTCATGGTTGTGTCATGAATTTTGGGTGCTTCTGGTTCTTCAGGTTCTTCAGCAGGTCTCTTTCTAGATTTGTTGTAAGCTGTGTCTTCATCAAATGTCACCTCCATGCTGATGTCAATCTTCTTGTATCCTAGGAAATAGATTCTGTAAGCCTTCGCGCTTTCAGAGTATCTGACAAATATACCCTTCTTTCCTGAAGGATCTGATTTTGTTCTCTTCTCTTTTGGAATGTGTATGTACACAGGACAGTCGAATATTCTGAGATGGTTGACTTTTGGTTTCTTGCCAAAGAAGACTTTTTCAGGAGTCTTGTTCTCGAGTACTCTATGTGGAGTATGATTCTGGACATACACTGTTGTTCTGGAAGCTTCCGCCCAAAGATTCATAGGAAGATCTTGATCATGAAGCATTGCTTTTGTAGCTTCCATGATAGTTCTATTCTTCCATTCCACAATCCCATTCTACTGTGGATTACAAGGAGTAGACAACTCCCTCTTAATCCCTGATTCTTTACATAGCTCTTTGAATTCATTTGAAGTTAATTATCCGCCATTATCTGATTGAAAAGTCTTGATCTTCTTTTTAGTGTGATTCTCGATCAAGGCTTTGAATTCCTTGAATCTGTTGAATACTTCGTCTTTATTCTTCATGAAGTAAACCCACGTCTTCCTAGAAAAATCATCAATAAAAGAAACATAATATGCATACCCGCTTAGTGATGTTGATGACATAGGACCGCATACATCGGAGTGGATGATTTCCAATATTCCTTTTGCTTTGATTTCGCTACTTGGAAATGTCTTCTTTGTGTTCTTTCCTCTTGCACATCCCTTGCAAATGCTGTCATGTTTTGCTTGCATTTCTGGAAGACCTTCAACAGCTTTGCTTGTAGGAGGTAGTGCTCTGTAATGCACATGTGCAAGCCTTCTATTCCAAAGTTCACTTAGCTCTACTGTGTCATGGACCAAGGCTTGTTCTAGATGGCCCTTCAACTTGTACAAACCTCCTTCTTGTTCACCAATCACTACTGCATCATCGATAGTCTTTCCTCTTGGCCACATGATGAATTAACCATATATGAATCCAACCCTCATTCCTTTTGCATCCAATGCTGATATGGAGAGAAGGTTCTTCTTGAGTCCTGGGACAAACAATACTTCCTTCATAGTTAGAGACTTACTAGAGTCTAGTTTATAGGAAGATTCCCCACTACCTTTTATTAGATATTGGTAGTCATCTCCTAGCTTCACCTTGTGAGGTGATTCATGTTCTAAAAGTATCACAAAGGATTCCTTCAATCTATTCATATGTTTGGAGGCCCCACTATCAATAATCCAATCATCACTCCCATGAGTAATGTTTCCCGTGAGAGCGAAGATCAAAACATATTCATCCTCGCTTGAAGAATCTTCACTTTCATATCTGGATCTCTTCTTGGATGGTTTTTCATCCTCTGCAGCATGAGCATGATGTCTTCTCTTGTTTCCCTTCTTCTTGTGAGGCCTACTTTTGTTCTTAGGATAATCTCTAGCAAAGTGTCATTTTTCATCACATGTATAGCAAATGAACTTAGACCTATCTCTAGGCTTTCTAGAGTTATTCCTGTGATGAGAGTACTTACTTCTGTGATGGCTAGATCTGGATTTCTTGGATTGTACTGTGAGAGCTTGATCTTCACTTCCCATCTTCTCTTCTCGAGCTGCTATCTGAGCTTCTTCTTAAGAACATTCTTCCCACAGTCTGCTGAACTTGACTAACTTCTTTATAGCACAGATCCCTTGAATGAAAGAGTCCCATATCCTAGGGAGACCATTCAAGGTGGTCATCACAATTTTTGCATTCTCCACTTCTTCATCTACTGCTTCTAATTGTTCCTTGATCTGAGAAACCCTTGTTAAGTAATACTGGATGGTCTCTGCATTCTGGATCTTCACATTCTTCAGTTGATTTCTTATAGTCATCTTTCGGTTTATGTTCTTCCCTTCAAACAATTTGGTTAGGGCATCAAACATAGCTTTAGGTGTCTTGAGAGAGGACACCTATGGGATAAGGTGATCCTTGATAGAATCAACAATGATCCTCTTTGCCACAACCATCTTCTTCTTATGTAAGGCCTTATCCTCATCTCCCTCTAGAGCTAGAACCTCCTCATGGATGTAGGAGTCTAACTTATTTTTTTCTAGGACCAGGGAGATCCTAAACTTCCAGGCTCGGAAGTTATCATCTCCCTCAAGATTTTCATCAAGCTTGGTATGATGAGACATATTAACTAAGAACCTCAAATGGAAATACAATAGATTTTAGATCTTACCAGGTTCAATATGTCAAATCTCAAACTTGAGCTGAAATCTTGCAGTACTAGATTAGGAGCAAATTAGGGTTTTGATTTTTTAGAGTTCTGTCCACCCAAATTCCTTGAAATTTGTCCCTAACTTTTATTTTGGGGAGGAGATCAATCCAGGCCTGGGCTCACTGAAAAATTCCTCTTTTGTGAAAAGCCCTAATTTTCTGCAGTAGTGTCCAGTCCAAAATTGAAAAACCTCAGAATTGGATTCTGCTTCGATAGAAAGATGCGCCCTAAGGAGGAGATTTATTCCACCTTACTTTTGCTGAAAATATATGGAGGAAACTCCACAAACTAGGAATCCCTAGTTCCCGCAGCTGCACAGTGTCTTATTCTCAGGTTAGCTCTGATACCATGTTAGTTTTTCAAAATTAAGCTAGCATTATTAGGATCTTTAACTAAGAGAATAACAAGCACAGCAATCAAACACAAGAGATAATGAACACATTGTTTTTCCTTAGGGAAACCATAAAGGAGAAAACCCCACAACTTCCTCAGAGATAGAATCAACACCAAAATAGAAAATCCCAAAACAGTAAGTGATATCTCGATAGCAGTAATTTTCTTCTTGTCTATCCCCAGTGTCTTCTCCTTCCTCCACTATGCGCTACACTTGAGTGTGGATGAGTTGTGTGATAAATAGAGACTCCAGTTCTCTATTTATACTAATCCCGGCATGACTGAAACCTTACTAGGGCCGACCTCTACTAGGAGAGTCTAATAACCCTAGTGCCCCGGAACTACGAGGACTTTAACCCTTAGACAATCGGAGGGTTACTCACTATGAATTGACATGACATTTTTACATTATAGATCCTCATGATCGGAACATCAAGGCATGACAACATGACTCAATTACATAATAGATACATCCCAGAATAAACATCGGGTTACAATACATAAGATACATAGATGAATACATTCCAAAGTTACAAATACATCAATAGTACATGGAAGGCCAAACCTACCCTCTATCAAACCATCATTGGCAGTAGGCCATGGATTACACTTATGAGAAGGATCACATGTCCAACTTATATGGTGAAATACCTACTCCGAAAAGAATTCAAGAAATGAAGAAGGTTATATTTAAGGGTACGGTTTATCAAAGGAAGGAGAAGCCATCACCATCTAAATAGTACAAGCCAAAGGTAACCACTCCTCTTCGAGATCACCCTGTTATCCCTGAATCAAATATTGACATGGGAGAATGGATAAATAATGCTAAGATTCATGTTTATGCAACTGATGTCCTTAAAGTTACTGGTAAAAAAGAAAAGTTGTTCAAAGCCATAGAGGATAGTCAAAGTAAAACCCATAATATTGTCAAAGAGGATCCTCTCCCTAACAATAATTCTATATTTTAAGTTGAACATATCTAACCTATTGATATGCCTATAGTCCTAAATAGTGTTGATCTGAAAAGAGAACACCACCCACCTTTTTATGTCTCTCTCTTAGTTGATAACCTTCTCCTTCATAACTACATGTTAGATTTAGGTGGTTCATCAAATTTCATGACAAGAAAAGTAATGGAACAACTAAATCTAAGGATCACCTGACCCTACCACAATGTTTGTGCAATGGATGCAAGATAATTTGAAGTGGTAGGAATACTATTAAATCTACATGTTAAGTTGGCCAAGTATCCTGACATCGACTTGTCCATGGATGTGGTAGTGATAGATGTTCCAGATAATTGGGGTATGTTGCTATCTAGAAAGTGGGCCACAACTCTTGGTGGGTACATTCAAATGGATTGGATATATGATACTATACTCGCATCAGAAAACAATAGGGTGATACTCCATAGAGATAACATAAGGAAACGACATGTAGAAAACCCTAAGAAGCCAAAAAATGAATTTGTTCATTTCACTGATAACTTTGGAAACTATGCTATTTTGTCAAATTTCATGGCCCCTATTAAGGAAAACATTAAAGATGAAAAGATAGATGAATTTTGGAAAATGTACTTTGACGGGGCTTATTCAAAATCCAGAAAGGGTGTGGGCATTATGATCATCTCTCCTTCAAATAAAATCTATAACTGTGCTTTTATATTGGAGTTTGAAGCATCAAACAATGTAGCTGAGTATGAAGCATTGCTTCTAGGGTTAGAAACCACTAAAGATATGGGGATAAATATGTTGACCATAAAAGGTGATGTAGACTTAGTTTTCATCCAGATTAAGAATCAGTATCAGTGCAAAAATAACAGACTAAGGAATTATAGAAATGTCATATGGGACACCATAAAATGGTTTGATGCACTTAACATTCAAAAGGTCCCTAGAAGAATGAATGGTTTAGCAGTTAAGTTGGCAGTAGTAACATCCACCCTCCATCCATCAGAAAAAATCATTAGTGGGAATGGAAAAATGGAAATTAACTTGAGGCCTTCAATTTCGGATAATGTAGATCACTAGTAGGTCTTTAAAGATGATGAGCAACTCTTGAGATTCATCCATAATCTCCAATAGTTTGAAGGTTGAAAGATCAATTATCAGCAATAGGGTAAAGAGTATCAGGAGTGTGAGGATAATGAAAGGAATCACATCCCGAGTAGCCTTATAGATTTCGAGAATCTGTTTGATCAATAGGATCATCATAAAACCAAAAAGAATTAATAAAAATAGGGGATTATATGGAAATAAAAATAGGAACTAAGAAAGACCCCAAGTGAAGAGGTACTTCAAAAAAGGAAAGAAATAGTTTGATCAACTTAATCAAACAATATAGAGATGTGTTGGCCTTTAGTTATGATGAACTTAAAGCCTATTGGGAAGATGTGTTTCAACACACTATGTTATCACTCCAGGAAACTCCTCTAGGTTGTAGCTCGAGGATGCCTGGTAACTTAAATGTTTTTATGGTTTTCTAAGTGGATCAAGTCAGGTGACCTATAGGACCTCACACTCTCAAGACATGCATGAAACTCAATCAGGGATAAGGCTTCTAACTAGCATTGTTTAGATGTTTGATAATATGGTGCAGAGATGGAGAACTTATCATGCTGGCAGATTCATACATAAAATAGATATATATAAATGGCTAATCATAAAAAGGAAGGTACTTATAATTCAAATCATCAATATGCCAATAGGATGACAACTATCAGACATCAATAAACCCGAATAAACCTGAATAACACATTCAAGCATAAGTACAGAATAGACAGAAAATGGAACCTAAACATATGATAGCAAAAGAGCTTACATTAGGTCATGAGCAATATGAGAAGCTTGACAACAATAATGGTCTACAATTACCTGAAGTTAAACCCTTTCAATAACATAATTCTTAGGTTTTATAGCCTTTACAAAAATATTCAGATCCTGAAAAATTGGATCTGATTTACTAAAAATAGACAAAAAAAAAATTGTTGCATAATTAGGTCAAAAAAACCTAATTTAACTACTAGTCTATCTAACTGTAGAAATTTTTCACTGTTTGAACATTCTGATAACTGAAGTGAGTACTGGGAATAAAATGCCACTGGTCCTCTGCTAGATAAGTCACTGTTTTACTTAAACAGTTTAGTGTAGGTGACCCTTTATTCCTTTATGGCATTGCAAAACTGAAGCATACCTTCCCTAATGTTGTTCTTCAGTGCCCTTCATCTTTATACTTCATCCCTGAGCTATTTATGTTTGCCCAAAACCAGTCCTTCATGCCAAAATTTGATCATGTGCCTCTTTCTTCTTTCGGTGGTTAAAAGGTCAAAATGTTAGGTATGTTAGCTGCCGAAAGCACTACTTTTGATGGCTAATGAACTGCCCTAGCATCTGCATAAGCCACCAAAATCCCCGTTCTGCCAAAATTCTTAAGAAACCTCCAAAATTATTCTTTTAAGTTTTGTTTGCTTATTTTTTTATTCAGCATCCTAGCTTGATTGTGGATGCTAAGGGCTTACTGCTGCTTCACCTAGGGTTTCCAATGTGAGATGAGTGCTAGGGAGTTCAGTCACTTCAACAATTAGGGTTTCATATACCATGAATTCCTCCTTACCTATGATTTCCTTGGATCCATTGAATGAGAGAGCAAATGCCTCAGCCACCTACTGGTGTGAACTTTGAATTTTCTCACAAAATTTGTAGCAGCCAGCATCTTTGAAGAACTGGTAGACTTCTAGATGTGCTTCCAGGTAGTTGATGCCTCCCAATTCTCACCTAAGAGTAGGCTCCCCATTATTCATTTTCTAAATGTGCTCCTAAGTGCCTACAAAAATTCAATTAAAGTTCTATGGAAGAGTTTTAGTAGGTTGACTCTCAGAGGTGGTTTTCTAGTAGGCTGACTTTTAGAGGTGGTTTCTAGTGGTCAGGGTTCATATAATTGGAGGTGGAGTGTACTAGAGGATTGGGCACTAATTATGAGGGTTTTAATTTCATGAGAAATGATTGGGTGAGAGGACGATGTCGTTTGTTGATATTTTTGAGACCACTTGCCCAACAATCATGTATAATGCAAACTGGATACCCAGTGGAGATATTCTATATTTCTTTGGATAGATGGAGGGAAAAGTAGGGTTTCAAACCAAATCAGTCCTCATCAGCTGAAAAATGACCTCCTCAATCATTTACTTATGCCCTGATCCATTTTTTTGTCTTTTCAGTGGTTTATTGTGCCCTCTTTTGATCGTTGTTGTGCGGACAAGTCTTGATTTGATAGGTTTTTAACCATTTCTTCTTTTGGCCTTTTGGGCGGTTAGGGGCTCCCAAGAAATTATTTTCTAGCTGCCGAAACCAAGGATTTTGGTGGCTAATGAAATGCTCACCTATTCGCCTAAGTCACCGAAACTTTTTTTCCAAATGGAACTGTAAAACTGGATTTCGGTGGATTGTGGTCCCTCCGGATCTCTTCTTTTAATCGCCAAAAGACAGGCCTTTCGATGGCTAATGAACCATCACATAATTTTCCTAAGCCACTGAAACTGAATTTTTCCCAACGCCTTTCAGTTGCTTTCGGTGGTTAACTCCCTCCTTCAACCATTTGCTAAGCTACCGAAACCAACATTTTTCAGCGGCTAATGAGTTGTTTGAAAGGCTCTCCTAATCCACTGAAAATCCTTTTAACAAATAATTGATTAGGCCAGCTTTCGGTGGTTAAACCTAATCCTACGTTAAACTGTTACCTGCTGAAACACATCCTTTTGGTGGCTAATGAGCTGTTGAAAAACCTGCCTAAGCCACCGAAAGATAAAACTTTCAATTTTCTCAAATATAGAAAAAATAGAGACCCTCAATTTGTTAGTCACCTTTATATCTTTCATAACATGACTTAAATTTTTCATCATATCAAAATAAATTTATTTTGGGAGATAACATTTGGCTCCTACTTGGGGATGGGAACCTTCCTATGAGGTCCCAAGAACCCCAGACCAAAATGCCTTTCCTTGAAAACAAATAAAAAACTTAAAACTATCATCTACTATTCCATTGGGCATGGAGTTTATTTTGTAAGAAAAAACAACCTACTAACTAATATTTTACAATAACAAGGCCTCAGAGCCTCAGATAAAATAGAGTTTCAGAAATCACCCATTTACTGGGCCATCAAACACCTCCTTCCCTTCCATATTCTACAATTTGAAGGTGTTGTTCTTCTGTATCTGAGCTATCACAAAAGGGCCAATCCATAGAGAGTCAAACTTTCCATGTTTTCCCTTGTCTTTCCTGATAGTATCCCACTTGAGGACCCCATCTCCAACCTGAAAGTTGTCACTTTTACCCTTTTTTCAAACATGGCCTTGATCTTCTATTGATGAGCTTCTAACTTTCCTATCACTTGTTCCCTGACTTGCTGCAACTACACCAAGTCCATCATCCTCCTTACCATATCATTTGGTTCATCTTCCTCCTCCTGTAAGAATTTTGCTACCAGTAGAATTAGTTGAATGGGAAAAATGGCCTCAGTACCATAAACTAATTTGAAGGGAGAAGTCCCTATAGATCTCTTATCTGTTACCCTATCAGCCCATAAAGCAAAATTTAGCTTAGAATCCAAGCTTTTTTTATTTGTCTCTAGTAGTTTTCTTATGATCTTGACTAGGATTTTGTTGGATGACTCAGCCAAGCCATTTCCTTGAGGGTAATATGATGTAGAATGCACCAGCTAAATGCCCATTGACTCACACATTTTAACCAATTCCCCAACTTTGAAAGCTGGTGCATTATTAGTTACTAACCTTACTGGGTAGCCAAACCTGATAAAGATATTCTCATATAAAAACTTCATGATGACCTGATGAGTTGCATTCTTGGTGGGTATTGCCTCTATCCACATCGTAAAGTAGTCTGTGGCTACTAGGATCTATTTATGCTGACCCCTGGACAAGGGATTTATTTCAGCTATGAAATCCAGACCCTAATGCTAGAAAGGCCCATTCACTAGAATAGGCCTAAGGGGCAAGGATATGAGCTGCTACTTCCCTATAAATCTTTAGCACTGGTCACAGGCTCTCACAAAGGTACACACATCAGCAAAAAGGACTAGCCAATAGTACCAAGCCCTTAGAATCTTGTGGGATGTGGTCTTATAGTAATGATGGCATCCACATGTGCTGGAATGAAAGTGATGCATGACCTAAACTGATTCTGCTTTATCTAGACACCTCAACAAAACCCCAGATAGATATTTCCAATACAACAATTTATCAACTACACAAAATTTAACAAACTTTAGTTTAAGAGCTTGTGCTTGATTTGGAGTGAGACCAAGAGGAACTTCTAATTTTTGCAGGAAATGAATAATACCTAAGTACCACTCACATGTAGACAAGTTTTCAGCCACTTGTTGAATGTCATTCTAATCCTGAACTACTTCTGCTGCTACTTCAGTTTGCAATTTTGCTGAATTGAAAAAAGTGAATTTTATCCCCATTAGTTCATAGTTTTCTTTAGCCATGAGCTTGGCCAGACCTTGGCCTCTTACTAGCTTGGTGGGATTTACCTCTATGTCAAACTCAATAAGCTTGGAAATCCATTTACCTCTCTTTCCATCAATGTCAAGCTGAGTCAAAACATCCTTTACAGTAGCTGAAGGGACATAGGAAAGGAATTTTGCAAATCCTGAAAGTTTTTAATGACTTGATGAGAGCATAAACCTGCTTCTCAATGGGATCATACTTTAGTTCATCATCCCTCAATGTCTTACTAAAGAATGCAATTTAATGATCGAGAACTTCATCATCTTTTTGTAATAGCACAACTGCCACTGTGTCATAGGATGCAAAGGAGAATATGTAAAAACTATTCGTATAGTTTGGACTAATTAGGGTTTGGGCTTCCGTGATAGCCTTATTGATTTCTTCAAAAGAGCTTGTTTCTTAGTCAGTCCATTTGATTTCTGCATCCTTTTTCAACATAGATGTTATGTTCTTTACCAACTCAGAAAAGTTAGGGATGAACCTCCTGACAAAATTTATCCTACCCAAAAAGGACTGAATATAGGCTTTTGGACCTAGGTATGGACAGCTTTTGGATTGCTTCAACCCTAACCGGATCAATCTTCACATCTTCAGCTGAGACTATGTGACCTAGAAGTTTCCCCTCACTGAATGAAAATTGGGACTTCTTAGGGTTGAGTGATATCCCAAACCTCCTACATTTCATAAATACCCTCCTCAAGTGCTGCAAATGTTCATGATGCCTGTGAGAGTAAACAATGAGGTCATCCAGGTATATAAGCACAAATTTATCTTTCAATCCTACAAAAACTAGGTCCATGGTTCTCTGAAAAGTGGCCCCAGTATTCATCAGTCCGAATTGCATTTTGGCATACATGAAAGTGTCCTAGGGAGTGGTAAAAGAAGTCTCATCTTGGTCATTAGGGTGCACAACAACTTGGTTTTATCTAGAGAAACCATCTAGAAATGACATGACACTAGCCCCTGAGACTCTTTACAATAGGTGTTCCATCATGGTTCCATCTTGGGTAGTGGATAGTTGTTTTTTTGGAGGACTTGTTCATATTTCTAAAATCCACACATAACCTAATCTGCCCTTTCTTCTTCCTTACCACCACTATGTTTGCAACCCACTTGGAATACCTGAGGGGAATTATGATTTTGGCTTTGAGGAGCTTATGGATTTCTTTTTCAATTACAGGTAGTAGGAGAGGACTGATGGATCTCAGCTTTTGTTTGAAGGGGATGGTGTCATTCTCCAAGGGAATCCTATGTTGGATGATATTGTTGTCATAGGTTTTCAGGTCACTGTACTCCCAGGAAAAGATATCATAAAATTCTTTTATCAGGTCACAAAATTTGGACCTCTGATCAGCAGTCAACTCAGTGGATAGATTTATAAGTTTTAGATGACTTTGGCTACCTATATTTTGCTCTTGGACAACAGGGTCTTGCTCGTTTTTGGAAGGCTTGAGATGGATATCATTATGATAAAAAATTTCTTCCAGGGGTGCCAGACCCCGAGGTATATAATTGTTGGGTAATTGAACAATATTCTGATCAGCTACTTTATCTTTCAAATTGAGCTGGTGTGATTCTTCCATGTTTACATTTTCCTGATCTGTATGCATATTAGAGAATTCATCTACTAGCTGGAGGAATTTACTAAGCTCATCATCATTCTCAAAAACCTTCCAAAATTTTACATTACTTGGCAGGGAAGGTCTGTACTTGAATTGAATATCATAGCTGAGCCTAGGAGGTAAAGGAGGAACAAACAGACTTGTAGAGACAACAAGGGAATCGACTAGGTGATTCATAGCCCTAGGAATATATGACAGTTCAAAAAACATAAAGGAGTCCCTAAGTTTCCATACCTCATTCCTATAAGCCTTCAGTCTGACATTTTTTGCTTGAAAGGTGTTCCTGACCTACTATATGATAAGGTCTGCATCTCCAAAGAATTTTATGTACATGATCCCCATTTCCTTGGTAGCTTTCACTCCGAATAGTAAGGCTTCATATTCTGCTATATTGTTAGTGGTTTTAAAATCAAGCTTATAAGACAGATGGATATTCTTGTTGGATGGAGAGATCAATACTACACCTGCACCTGCTAAGTTTTAAGTGCTAGCCCCATCAAAATACATGCTCCAGATTGATGTAGTCACTTCTTCAGGATGCGGATAGGTGGGCTTAGTAAGCTGGACTAGTGTTTGCTGAGAATCATCTATTTGCAGAATGCATGACCCAAAATATCTGTCTACTACATATATGGGGAGGTTCATTGAATTCTTTTCATTGCTTATGATGTAGGCAAGCTGATTCTCTCCATAAATCCTCTTGGTCTCCCCTCCAAACATTGGGATTGTAGCATATGTAAGTTCCATCTGAAGGGTGCCACCTAGCCTTTTACTCCATGATCGAGACAGTAAGAGACCAAATTTAGGAGGGATATCAACACTACAATGTTCATCACAATGCTTTTTGAGGGTAGCTGAGATAGGTTTACAACAAGGTATTTGATGAGGCCCAAGCACTTGACCTTTCTAGAGTAAAAGGAGAATAGATCATGGTAGGGTTTTGCAATGATGAGACCAAGCTCATCCATCATAACGTTTGGCATTAGGTTATGGGAAGCTCATGATTCCATCAGACAGTTATGAAGGACTTTAACATGGATATTCAAAGATATGTAGAAAGGTGGGAAAGAATCATTTAGCTCTTCAATCATAGGGCCTAGGGTTACAATAGGTTTATCATCTTGCAGATTATTTTTGTCATCCCCGTCTACCAAAAGGTCGAGGGAAATCCTTTAAGGATTCTGAAATTCACAGAAAAAAAGTTGGGTAATGTGATCGATTAGCTTGACAGTTGTGTGCCCCAAAATCTGAAATCATGAACTTGTGAAATTTATCACATGACAAAATGGGCACCAGAAGTTTCCAGGTCCGTTGTAACCGATGTTGGACAAGTTGGAGTAGTGGAAAAGACCAAGGAAATGGAAAAGACATTGTATTCCAAATATGAACCCTCTGCCAAGAACTTGTATAATAGGTATGAACCTATTGCATATAAATGGTGCATGTTGCCTTGGTACAAGACTCGTGGGTTTCCTTTTTTTCCCCAGCATGTAGAGGCGCTTATTCTCCCGAGTGTTTATTGTGTTGAGAACTATAATTATGGGGTTCATTATTTGTCGAAGGTGGAGTACCGAGTAGCGGTCTACCTCCCTATTGTACCTGTTGAGAAGATTAAAAGCACAATCTATAGGGAATTGGAAAGGAAGGAAGGAAAGTAGATCGAAATAAATCATGAAATTGAAGATAAAGGAGATACTTCTCAATCTCATTGATATGGTTATGTTTGATTTGCAGTGCTTCCTACTGTGAAGCCAAATTTTGAGGGATGTATTTGGAACTGAATCTGATAGGTGCTGTAATTTCTTTTGGTAATTTCCTAATATTCTATTGTGCATTGGCTAGTGATGCTTGTGACTATTGTACAATGTGGGTGGTTTAATACTATACATTCTAAATGTTGCAAATTTCTTCTAAAAAAAATGATTTTCTTTCTTATTGATCATTTCCACCCCTTACATCACTTTTTCCACAAGGATCATCAAGGTTCAGGAGTTTTTCACCTACAAAGGGATAGTTTCCTCTCATCTACTGCCACTATCAGGTGAGTTTTCATATTCATCCATTATTTTTTCCCTCAAAATTATGATACAATTCTTGGCTTATGTTTTCCTGGGTACGGGTTTATTCATTATTCTCGTCAATGTAGATTTGTCAAGTTTTCTATGAGGGCTTGTGATATTTTCTCAACTTGCTACTTTTTCGGCCAGGGTTTGAGCGATCTGCCCAAACCCTCTTTCTTCTATGGTTGTTTTTTATGCATAGATATTAAATCTCTATGTTTAAATTAGGGTTTCTGCAATTCTTGGTCAGATGTTTTCTTGGTAAGGGTTTATTCATTATTCTCATCAATATAGATTTTTCAAGTTTTATGTTCCTGGATCCCATCCTAACTGCCTCAGTATTGGCCTCACTGACCTGCCCTAAGGACTAGTACCTACTCTGAGCATCGTGCTAGACTAGACCTGAGAGTACCGACTCGACTATTGGTAGTTGAGACTCATTCATTAATCAATGGGCTTAACCAACGTAACCTTCCATGGGTGGAGAGTTGGAATTTGATGCGTATTTTCCCGTTTGTGAACATTTTTCCCATCAAATAGGGGTAAAAATTGCCCAAAGTCATTTTGTTAAACGTTTAAAATCTTTGGTAGAACATTAAAAAAATGGTTTAATTTTTCAAAAAACTTCATTATGCCTATATATAGTGTTGGAATCCAAAAGGTTCAAGTCCAGGTCATTGGTGTCCACCTAGTAGGCTTGCACAGTGGCACCATCCATGTGAAGTTTGCAATATTAAATGCCCATTACAATTTTCCATGGCCTAGCCCATCTGTTAATGGATTATGGTAGTGAATGCCATTGAATGTCACTATGTGAACAGTGAATTCAACATTTTTGTATTTGGTGTATCTCCCATGGTATTTTTTGGGATAGGAGACAAGCGATGATCAGAAGGAACTTAAAGTGGAGTTTTTCGGCTTGGTTGAATATTGGATGAATGCATTGCCCATGGGAAATGGTTGTTTGGGAGGTATGGTGTGGCTTGGAGTCCAATTTGATTTATTGCAACTCAATGGTACATTTTATTGCTATTTATATCACTTCTGTTTTTTATATTTCTCATTTGAAATTGCATATGAATGATTACTCAGTTTTTCCATTCTCCTAGTCATGGATTACTATTGTTTCTTCCCCCCAAATGCAAAAGAAACAGGGGAAACTGAAATCAAAACCATTGGTGGGTGTCATTGGTGGTTTGTGTCATAAAATACTAGTGTTTGTTCCCTGCCAAAAAGAAGACAAATACAGATGACATTGAAATTAAAACCATTGTTGGGTGTTATTGGTGGTTTGTGTCATAGATTACTGTTGTCTCTTTCATCCCAAAAATCAGGAAAAAATAGATAACATTGAAATCAAAACCATTGGTGGGTGTCATTGGTGGCTTGTGGATCAATGAAAGTTGATATCACACTCACCATCATTCGAATCTCTCTAAAGAAATGCTTGTATTGCATTTATGCCAGTGTTAGTAAACGATATTTGGATTGGGTATTGGTATAAGTTTGGGGAAAATTTGTCTGAAACCAAGACATGCTTTTATTTGTGTTTGTGTCGGTTCCACTGAAATGTATTGGGTCTTGGCATAAGTTTGGGGCGACTTTTCTTGAAACATCAAACAACTTCTTAGCTGAAAGAAGCTGGAGGAGTTGAATGTTGCAAACTAGGTTTTCTTATTAGCACTATTTTTCAAAATGGAAGTTAGAAATATCAGGAAAAAAAAATTGTGGTAGAAACCTGAGGAAATATAAGCTAGATAGAGCCAACCATTGTTTAAACAACCAACAAAATAGACTTAGAACTTGCAACTAGTTTTGAAGATAAAATCTGACATCTACTAGCTTGACTATAATTTGTCTTCAGAAATGTTGATAGTATCAATAAAGCCATTGGGAATGGAAAATAAAGGTCTGAATGCATTTATCTAACAAGGTACAATTCTCAATATTTTGGCCTTATCCAAAGTTAGAATTGATTCATCAAAAGAAAGATTGGAGTGATTAATGAAAAGAAAGATTGGAATTTCTTTAAGAGTTTTTTCAAAATTATTTTCAGATAATTTAATTCTTGTAGAGCTATTTGTTTAATTTGCAAGTGGGGAAAATTGAACCTTGGTGGATGCCTTCACCACCTGGAAGCCCCCTGTGACTTCATTTAGTTTTGAATTGGATTTCTATATCTGGATCAGATATTCTTATAAATTTGTCTTGTCTTACTCAAACACATCTACATTGCATTGAAAATGACAATGAATTTTAAACAATCCTTTAGACAAACTCTGAACATACTGTACATATGCTTCATTTCCCAAGTATGGAATTCATAACTGCTGCTGGTATAGGCTGGCATAGTTCATTCTCTATTACCTTGTCATGCAATGGATTTTCTTTTAAGATTTTCCCACTATAGGATTTTTCCAGTCATATATACAAGTCGCCTGGTACTTGCTTTAATCTTGACATTCATATCAACCTACCTAGTAAAAAAGTTTTCAGGGTAGAGAGCATAACTTACAAACCTGATCTCATCACATTTTTCATATTTGCTACTTGAAACCCATTTGAAGCAAGGTATGATATGTGTGCCTCAGCGATAGTATATTTGTAATGTATATTTTATTCAGCAAAAAACACTATTTGTTATTCGGAGATGGTATGGAAATTACATGCAACAAGTGCATGTTGCATTTGTAGAATTAATGGATATTTCATTTCCACCCTTACAAAAAATAATCCTCGATCCTGCTCTTTTCTCTTTCTTTCTTTTTTAAATCAACCCACCCCATTGGAAAGGTTCTACAATATATTTTTTTCTTTCTTCTTTTTAATCTCAATCCACCCACTCAACCCACTTTATTGGAAAAGGTTCTTCCACAATCCTCTTTTTTTTTTTTTCTTCCACATTAAATTTCTTCCACAAGAAATAGTTGAATACTGGACGAACGCATCTTGCTCTTGAGGTTTGTGAAATTGGTAGGCATTGTTGAAGTTCTTTATCCCAAATAAACCGTCTTATGCAATTACACACTATAGGAAGTATGTATAGTGAAAGGATGTCTTTCCTTGCCATACTATAGTTACCAACCAATACCAAGTGTTCACTCTTTCACCAACTAGTGATTTACTTATTCTTTGTAACTGGTTATAATTTTTGTGAAGATTCCAATTATGAGATAAATTATATCAGACCTCATTTTTTCAAATATTATTATGGTGAATGTCTTTTAAATATGCAATACTTTCATTATATATATTGTGGATCTTTCTGTTGAGGTTTGTGAAATTGGTAAACATTGTTGAATTTCTTTATCCCATTTTGAAGCAAATACACATTATATGAGGCATGTATAGTGAATGGGTGTTTTTCCTTGGCATACTATAGTTACCAGCCAAAACCCAATGCTCACTCTTTCACCAGCCAATGATCCATGTTTTCTCTGTAAGTGGTTATCATTTTTGTAAAGATTCTAGCTCTGAAATAAGTTATATTAGACTTTATTTTGCCAAATATTATTGTGGTGAATGTATTTTAAATCTACAGTACTTTCAGTATATATATGGAGGATATTACTCTTAATAATTGGTAAGAATTGTTGAAGTTCTTTATTTCAGAAAAATAGTCTGAAGAAAATACACATTATAGGATGTTTGTAGAGTGAAAGGGTGTTTTTCATCCCCATACTATAGTTACCAACCAATACAAAGTGTTCAGTTTTTCACCAACTAGTGATCTACATATTCTCTGTAAGCAGTTATCATTTTTGTGAAGATTCTAGCTATGAGATAAATTATATCAGACCTTAGTTTTCCAAATATTATTGTGGTGAATGGCTTTTAAATCTGCAGTACTTTCATTATATATATGATGGATCTTTCTCTTGAGGTTTGTGAAATTGGTAAACATTGTTGAAGTTATTTATCCCAGTTTGAAGAAAATACACATTATAGGAGGTTTGTACAATTTGAAGAGTGTTTTTCGATAGATTTTTATCTCATAACTTGGGAACGCTATCCACAAGTTCTCGATCAAGGAACTTGTACCTGTGCAAGGTCTCCAAATGCTATGGGCTGCTGGTATATATGAATTTTTTTGAGTCTCCATCCTCAAAACATATTTGGTTTTAATTTTTTTTCTCACCTTAGTAAGGGAACAACATTATTTTCCTACATCCCACTCCATATAAACTAGACCAAAATATTTATTTTCATATTCTGAATCCAATCAGGGATGTAGAAAAGCAAGTGTCAATACATGTTAAAGATAGTGCACAGGTACAAGATCATGGCCATAAGTTATGAGATAGAAATATATCAAAAAACACCCTTTCACTGTATAAACCTCCTATAATATGTACTTGAGAAGTCACGATACATGTTGTCATGAATTCTCCTTATACAGTGATGATAAAATTGTATGGAACACACATGACAATATACCTTGAGAGAGAAATCATTAATGTCCTTGGTCTTATCAGTCCTGTGGGTAAAAGGGTTGTTTCCCCACCTTTATTATACACCTTGGTCTTATGGGTATGGGGGTTTCCTTACCACCTTGTTTTGATGCTTAGTAGACTTATGGTGCTTTTTGTCCTAGCATCCTTGTTGTATGTGGTACCATGAGAACATTTGGTATGATGACTTAACCTTATTTTTTTGTTTTATATGACCACTTGACTGTTAGTACCCTATCCTAAGTCAACTTAACATTATTTTATGTTATGCTTGGTAACAACCCTAAAAGATAGGGGTTTGTAGATTAACCTTTCTAGAAGGTTTGTTTAGATTATAAATTCATGTCTTGAATTTAATTTTAGAGAGTGTGTTCACAAGATAAATTTGAAGATATGATATTTCACCTATCTAGGGTTTGTTGCTGCTAATAGATTGACGTCTAAGGTTTTGTTTCTATCTATGAGCTGCCACCACCTCTCCTCTTAGCCTACTAGTGTTTTCATCTTCCTGTCGAAGTTGTTGCTGTTATGAATAATTCATGGTCAATTTTCTCGGCTTATTAAGGGTTTCCTTGATGTGTGTTGATCTTCTTTGAGATGGGCATAATATTTTGTAGGATGCTAATTCTGATAGAAGCCCTTTTAAGGGAGGCTATGACTAATAGACACCTTTCTGTTAAGGGTTGTGACTAATAGAATCCCCTTAGGGTTGGGACGTGACTGATATAAGCCCCTTAGATTTGAAATGTGATCGAGTTGCTATTTGGGCCATAACTGTGTGGAACCCTTCTTGAACTGGGTAGTGACTAGGTAAAACCCTTCTTAGGTAGGTCATGATTATTTGACCTTACCTTAACCAAACCATAGAATGTTGATGCTTTCTCTAACAGGTCGTGACTATTGATGACTTTTTTGAGCCCTCTTGGACACGTCGTGACTTTTTTTGTGACTTCTTAGATTGGGTCGTGGTCACTCTTGTGTGCCCAGACTTAGGATGTGGCCCTTCTGTTGTTTTTTAGAGTGGATCATGACCCTTGGGACTTGGGGTTGTTCAAACTTGAGCTATGACTCTTTGATGCCACCTGTGTTGGGTTGTGACCATTGTGTGTGCTCAATGAACTTGAGCTATGACCTCTATGAGGTGTTTGTACAAAGATAAGATTCTTGTGGGTTGTTAGGACTCTGACTTGACCTTGCTGGGTTGCTAAGACCTCATCTATGAATTGTGTTAATATTCTTGAATTGGTTGTGATCCTGGTGGTGCCTTATTATGTTTGGGACTGGGTATCACTATTGGGGTTTTCACACTTCGCGACTGAGTCATATCGACTGCTACTGCATGTGCCTAACCTTATTCCTAACCTTTTCTCTCTCAATGCATGTCAACTATTTCATTGTTGATCTTATCCTTTTAGTGAGAAGATTTGATCCTAAAAGTATCTGAGTATAAGGCCGATCCAAACCAGATATGAACTGGCATTGTTATTTATTAGATGCCGATCATTAGTTCATTTTTTGTACTATATTATTGTTTATGCTTTGTACATTGCATTTTATGAAGTGTATCTCAAGGACCAACTTTAACATAGTGACCATCGAAGTGTTAAAGTTAAAAGAGATGAAAGTTATGTTTTCTAAATTTATCTTACCTTGCTACAGTTGTACCAATTTTGGGGCTAAGTATCACTGCTGGGGTTTTCACACTTGGTGACTAATTCATATTGACTGCTACTCTATGTGGGGTTGAGTATCACTATTGTGGTTTTCACACTTCGTGACTGAGCCATATTGACTACTACCCCATTTAGAGTTTTTCGTTGAGAAATATGTAATTTTTTAAATTTTTGGTTGTTGAACATCTACTAGATTATAAGTTGTTTTTCTTGGATTCGAACTTTAGAATTCATAGTTTAAGGACATATATAATGTAATGTGTCTATGATTGGAGAGAATGATAGGGTTGTAGCATAGTGTATTATTGAAAGTACTTCAAATCCGTCCCATTTGGATTATATTTACTGAACACTTTGAAGTGGGCGACCAATAAATCATTTGAGTAGCTAGGTTGATGATAGTCAGCAACTTAGAGGAATGAGTAGCACTACGATATAATTAGGAATTGAGGATAATTTTGTTTCTTAGTTATAGAGGGCTCAACTAGTTGATGACACAAAATTAGATTAGGCCCATAATACCACCAAATCACATGAAAAAGGTGATTCTACTGTCTCACAAGCTGCATATGTTGGTACTATAATGATAGAAACTTTACAATCATAGGATAATGATATATATAGAACCAAGGAACGTAATCAATCCCATGTTGAATATAATACAATCTATCATCCTTTGTCGACCATTAGATACTCAAAGTTGTGTATTAATATTTTTTACCATTATAGAGGACTATGTAAGTTAGGTTCCCAAATTCTTAAAGGGTTCTAGCTCAATGGAAGAGCGCCTGCCTTACAAGTAGGAGGTTGATGGTTCGATTCCTCCATGCCCTAATGATAATATAATATTGGTTAAAAACAACTAAATTAGTAAGAAAAAAATAAGAGATAGGTGAACAAAAAAAATGACCAAAAATTGTATATAAAATTACTATAAAGGACTAAATTAGTGACCAAAACATGAGAGATGCGAAACTAGGCATTGAAAAGGATGCAACACGTGGCCCTAATGATGAAGCCAAACATGGCATTGATATGGTAGAAAAATAAGACGTTACTTTGGATGCAAAATATGGCACTACATAGGAAGACAAATATGGTGCAATAATAGAACAAATATTTGGCATCATTTTGGTAGCAAAAAACAATGCAAAAAAGGAAGAAAAAATTGGCACATATTTGGAAGTAAAACATGGTGCCAAATGGGATACTAAAGTGGTAGCAAAAATGGATGCAATATTGGATGCTAACATGGTGCTATTAAGGACACAAATATGATGCTAACGAGGGTGTCATTTAAGAAGCAAAAGTAGACACTTTCTAGGAAGCAAAATATGACGTTATCTAGGAAGCAAACGTTGACGTTGTTTAGGAAGCAAGGTTGGACGCTATTCTGGAAGCAAACCTTGATGTTGTTTAGGAAGCAAAGTTGGATGCTATTTTAGAATTAAAAAAAGAGATGCTATTTTGGATTCCATAAAGGATGCTATTTAGGAAGCAAAAAAAGGCATTTTTTGAGACGCTTTAAATTTTTTCCATGATGCATACCATTTAGCATCTAGTTTTACCACTCAATGTAAAACAAATTACACTAAAAAGGGATGCTAAATGGGACACTAATTCCAGGATTTGTTGTAGTGGGAGAAAATGGATTCGGTACCATAAACCAACTTGAAAGGAGAATTCCCTATGGATTTTTTGTTGGTCACTCTGTTAGCCCATAGAGCAAACTTTAGCTTAGAATCCCTTCTCTTTTGATTATTCTCCAATAGTTTTCTGATGATTCTAACTAGGATCTTATTGGATGACTCAGCAACGCCATTTCCTTTAGGGTAATAGGAAGTAGAATGCACCAATTGAATTCCCATTGACTCACACATGTTAACCAATGCGCCAGAGTTAAAAGCTGGTGCATTATCATTCACTAGCCTTAATCGGTAGCCAAATATGATAAATATGTTCTCATATAAAAACTTCATGATGACTTGGTGAGTTGCATTCCTTGTGGGGGTTGCATCTATCCACTTGGTGAAATAATCCATGGCTACTAGAATCCACTTGTGCTGACCAATTGATGAAGGATTAATCTCACCTATGAAATCAAGACCCCACTACTGGAAAGGACCATTCACTACAATAGGTCTAAGGGGAAAAGATATGTGCTACTACTTTCCTACGAATCTTTGGCATTTGTCATAGGATTTTACAAAGGTACACACATAATAGAAAAGAACAAGTCAATAGTACCCATCCCTTAGAATATTGTGGGTTGTAGTATTCTAGTAATGATTCCCCCCACATGTGCTTTAATGAAACTAATGTATGACCTAAACTAACTCTTCTTTATCTTAGCATCTCTGCAAAACACCAGAAGGATCTTTCCAATATAGTAGCTTATCAATTATACAAAATTTAATAGACTTAAGCTTAAGAGCCCATGCTTGAGTCAGGATCACCTTAGGGGGAACTTCTGAACTTTGCAAGAAATGAATAATACTTGCATACCAATCACATGAAGACAAGTTCTCAGCCACCTGCTGGATTTCATGATTCTCCTGAACTGCCTCTGCCACTACCTCTATTGCTACCTCTATATGTAGGTTTGCTGAACTTATACCAATGAAATTAATTCTCAATAAATCACAATTTTCTTCATCCATGAGCTTAGCTAGGCCTTGGCCTTTCACTAGCTTGCTGGGATTTATTTATATGTCAAACTCAATAAGCTTGGAAATCCATTTAGCTCTCTTTCCATCAATATCAAGCTGGGTCAAAACATCCTTCACAGCAGCTGAAGGGACATAGGCCAGGACTTTTGCATGTAGGATGTAAATTCTAAAGGATTTTAGTGACTTGATGAGAGCATAGGCTTGTTTCTCAATAGGATCATACTTCTATTCAGCATCCCTCAATGTTTTGTTGAAAAAGGAAATGGGGTGATCAAGGCCTTCATCATCTTTCTGTAATAGAACTGCTGCCACTGTGTCATAGGAAGCAAAAGAGAAAATGTAGAATCCCTTGGTGTAGTCTGGACTAATCAGAGTGGGAGCGTCCATGATAGCCTTCTTGATCACTTCAAAATAGTTTCTTCCTTGCTTTGTCCATTTGATTTCAGCTTCCTTCCTCAACATAGAGGTTATGTGTTTTACAAACTTAGAAAAATTTGGGATAAACCTCCTGACAAATATTATCTTACCTAGGAATGACTAAATATCCTTTTTTGACCTAGGTATGGACAACTTCTGGATTTATTCAACTCGAACAGGATCAATCTTCACACCTTTTTCTAAAACTATGTGACCTAAGAGTTTTCCCTCCCTAAGGGAAAATTGAGACTTCTTTGGGTTTAGAGATATCCCAAACTGTCTACATTTCAAAAACACCCTCCTCAAGTGTTGCAAATGTTCTTCATGTTTGTTGGAGTAAACAATGAGGTCATCGAGGTATATGAGAACAAACTTGTATTTCAATCCCGCAAAAGCTATGTCCATGGCTCTCTGAAAGGTGGCCCCAACATTCATTCACCCAAATGGCATCTTGGAATACATAAAAGTACTTGAGGGAGTGGTAAATGTAGTTTTCTCTTGATCATTAGGGTGTACAAAAACTTGATTGTAGCCAAAGAAACCATCTAGGAATGACATGACACCAGCTCCTAAGACTCTTTGCAACAGATGCTCCATCTTGGGTAATGGGTAGTTGTCTTTCTTGGAGAATTTGTTTAGGTTTCTGAAATCAATGCATAACCTGATATCCCCATTTTTCTTCCTCACTATCACTAAGTATTCAATCCATTTGGAATATCTTAGTGGGATTATGATTTTTGCATTCAGGAGCTTTTGGATTTCTTTCTCAATCAGTAGCAGTAGGAGGGGACTAATAGGTCTTAACTTCTGTTTGAAAGGGATGGTGTTCTTTTCCAATGGAATCCTGTGTTGGATGATAGCTATGTCATAGGTTTTAAAATCATTCTATTCCCAAGCAAATACATCAGAAAACTCTTTCATAAGACTGCAAATTTTTGACTTCTGATCAGTAGTCAACTCAGAGGACAAATTTATGAATTTTGGATGACTTTGGCTACCTAGGTTATGCTCATGGATAGCAGGGTCTTTCTCCCTTTTCGCAAGTTTAAAGGGGACATAATTATGATCAAAAATATCTTCGAGGGGTACAAGATCCTGAGGTATATAATTGCTAGGCAGTGGAACAATATTATATCTTCCTATTTTATCTTCTGATTTGGGCCTCTGGGATTCTTCCATATTTAGGTTTTCTTGATCAATATGCATATTAGAAAACTCATCTATGACCTAGAGAAATTTACTGATTTCATCATCATTTTCAAAAACTTTCCAAAATTTCACATTATCAGGGAAGGATGGCCTGTACTTGAATTAGATCTCATAGCTTAGCTTAGGAGGTAAAGGGGGAATGAACATACTTGCAGAGATAGCAAGGGAATCAACTATATGGTTCATATCTCTAGGTATATCAGAGAGTTCAAAAAACATGAAAGAGTCCCTAAGTTTCCATACGTCATCTCTATATTCCTTCATCCTGACATTCTTTTCTTGAAAAGTATCGTTCACTTACTATATGATGAGATTTGCATCTCCAAAGATATTCAAGCACATGATTCCCATTTCCTTAGTAGCCTTAACTCCCAACAGCAATTCCTCATACTCTGCTATGTTGTTAGTAGTCTTGAAATCAAGTTTATAAGACAAATGTATAGTCTCCTTTGAAGGAGAAATCAGGACTATACCCGCACTTGCTGAGGCTTGAGTACTGGCCCCATCGAAAAACAAGCTCCAGACAGAGGTGGTTACTTTCTCAGGTGGATGATAGGTAGGATTTGTGAGTTGTATAGGTATTGGCTGAGAATCATCTATTTGTAGAATTCATGCCCCAAAGTATGTGTCTATTGCATAGATGGGATGATTTATAGAATTCTTGGCATTACTCATGATGTAGGTAAAATGATTTTCCCTGTAGAGTCTCTTGGTCTCCCCTCCAAACATTGGGATTGTAGCATATGTAAGGTCCATCTAAAGGATACCACCCAGCCTTTTAATCCATGAGTGAGACAAAAGGAGGCCAAAATTAGGTGGGATGACAGCCACTACTATGTCCCTCACTATGCTTTTTTAAGGCACCTGGGAGAGGTTTATGACAAGGTCTTTGATGAGGACTAGGAATTTGACCTTCCTCGAGTCGAAAGAGAATAGATCATGGTAGGATTTTGTAATGTTGAGGCCAACCTCATCCATCACTACTTTTGGTATTAGCTTATGGGATGATCCTGAGTCAAGCAAATAGTTGTGAAGGATCTTGCCATGGATGTTCAAAGATATGTAGAAAGGTGGGCAAGACTCATCCAGGTCTTAAATCATAGGACCTAAGATTACTGTGGGCTTATCATCTTACAAGTTCACAAATTCAGCATCTATGGGTGTCCTTGGTTGAATATATTTCAGTATGGATTACTTGAAGGCATCATTCTTCATAAGCTCTATCAAGGGAAAAGGCATTTTTAACTTCTGAATTTCTAACTCAAGATTGAAATAATAGGATAATTTGTCATAGGTTCTTACCTCTTTTGGTGGGGATTTGAGCTTAATAGGATCTTGGGATGATGGATGTAATGGAATTTGTTATTGTTTTGGAGGAGCATCCATCTTCTTTGCAAGAGCATCAATATTTTCAGCAGGAGGAGCAAGATGCTTTGTAGGGGCAGGACTCTTCTTCACAAGAGAAACAATTTTAGATCTCAAATTATAAATTTCTTGATCATCTTCCTGATATAAGGATTCTTCCATGATCTTCTCATTCATGAGGGATTCCTCATAGTCTTCTTGTGTCAGGAAAGAGAGATCAACTTCCTCTTCCATATAGTTGATATTGTCTTCTTCCTCCCCTTCTTCCTGAGCAAACTCTTGTTCTTCTTCTAGCACAACATTTTGGAAAGGAGATCTGATTCTTTGATCCTCAGCTTGATTCCTATCCCTTTGAAGGATCTGAGCTGGTGGGTTATTTCTTCTGTAAGGGACAAAATTAGGGTTTCTGGGAGCAAAATCATTTGGCCCTTTACCTCTCACAAGTATTTTCCCTTTGTCTTTAAGTCTAGACGTTTTAGCTGTGAAACTGTCCAACATTTTGGCCATTTTCTCCATTTTATTCTCTGATGAAGAAGCCCCTAGAGGATCTGAGGGTTGCTTCTTCCTGTCCATTTTTACCTTAACCTTATAAGATGCAATGATATTGGACTCAACTTCAAGAGCAGCATATTGCATGAGTGACAGAGAAGAAAATCTTCTTTCTCTGAGAAGAAGACAAAACTTAGAATCAAAGGCATTAGCATAAGTGATTTTGGCTGAAGTGTCAATTGGCTTGATCTCAGCAGGGATCTTTCTAAACATTTTGTTAAATATTTTTATGATGTTGGAAACAAACTCACCATTCTCTCTCCTCAAATGCTAAATTCAGTGATATAGTTAAGGTGGTCTCTTATTTCTCCCCAATGCTTCAAAAATATGTCATCTAGGGCTTCAATGCTACCTACTGATCTAACAGGTAACTCTTTGAACCATTTCCTATCCTGACCATCTAGACTTTGCACAAAAACCCTAGTTCACACATCCTCTTGTTCAATGTTTATATTCTCAGCATAATTGTAGAAGGCCTCTAAATGCTCCTCGGCTGTGAAATCTCACTTCCTAGTAAAATTAGGCATGTATTTTAGATAATCTCTAGTAGGCATAGCAGAAAGGGGGTTAGGCAAATTTACAGGGGCATATCTAGCAACAAGGATCCTTTCCATTTTGGTCAGAGGGGCAGCCATATTGGATGTGGGTATGGAAAGGGTAGAAGGAGATACTGCTAGTGTGGGTAGTATATGAGAATGCATTTGTGGTATATCTACCTCAGTGGAGTCACCAGGGATTGGATCTACACAAGCAACAGTGCTTGAAGATTCCTCAACCCTAAAAAATTTTATTCACTTCTAAATTCCTGAGAATTACATGCTTCAACAAAAGAAGATTGAAAAGGAGACCTATTTGATACAACATCAGAAATACCTCTGGGAATACATTATGTACCTCCCCTTGCATCTCTAGAGGTCTGTCTTTGTAAATCCCTTCCTCTCCTTATAATATTCTCAGGATCTGAAACAAGTGTCACTGGTGAACTATGAGGATTTTATTTGGTACTTGGTCTTCTCAAAGCCATTTTATTCCAATGGAGTCGCCAGATAGATGATTACAACCCAAACAGTGTCCCAACTTTATCTATAATCAAAGTAGGTCCTATGTCATCCCCTAGGGAAGCATAGCTTTAATCTCTTCTCCCCGGCAATGGCGCCAATTTGTTAGCTCTCCAGGAAAATCCTCTAGGTTGCAGCTCGAGGATGCCTAGTAACTTCAATATTTTAAATGGTTTCCTAAATGGATCAAGTCAGATGACCAATAAGACCTTAGTCACTCAAGACATGCATAATACTCAATCAAATAGATAAGGTTTCTAACTATCAATGTTCAGAGGTTTTGTATTAAAGGTGAATAAATGAATAACTCACTATGCTAGGAGATTCATATATAAGGCACTCACATATGAATAGCTAATCATAACAAGGAAAGATACTTTCAATTCAACTCATCAACACAAATATAGGATGACATCTATCTGGTATTAGACAAAAATAATAAACCTGAATCAAACTTGAAAGCACAAGTACAAAACAGAAAAGAGATGGAACCTGAACATATAATGGAAAAAGAGCTTATATTAAATGACAAAGCACATGAGAAGATTGAATACAATAAGTGTCTAAAAATCTCAGAATTTGAACCCTTGCTTCAACATTAGTCACAACATTTATAGCCTTTACAAAATTTATTTTAGATCCTGAAAAATTGGATCGAATTTACTAAGAATAGATAATCATAACTATTTTGCAAAAATTAGGTCAAAAACCCAAACTTAAGTGCTAATCTACCTAACTCCAACACTTTCTTACTCCTCGAACTCTTTAATAACTACAGTGAACACTGAATTAGAACTTGGACTTGCTATCTGATAGACAAGTCACACTTTGTCAGAGTAGGTAGTGTTTGAGACCTTACTTCACCTTGCTGGCACCTTCAAAACTGGAACAGACCCAATATACTAGCATATTTAATGAATTTTCAACCTTATAAATCATCCATGAGGTATTTTGATCAAACAAAGTTGGTTATGTGTGGAACTATGCCTTTCTGCACTGTTCTGCACTTTCGGTGGCTAAGAAAGAAAAATTCCGAGTCTCTAAGTTGTCGAAAGCTCTGTTTTCAATGGCTAATGAATAGTTGTGATGTTCTCCTAAGCCACTGAAATATCTATTTCTTCAAAATTTAATAAAAATTTTAGTCACCCTTTGTCTTGAAGCTTTACAGCTTCAATGCTGACCTTCTGGTATTTCTGCAACCTGCATAGAGTTTGGAATAGGAGCAGCATCAGAGGTTGCCTCCATATCTTGAAGGCTTATTGCTGCCTCTACTAGGGTTTCTAGCGCAAGGTGTGCTTCATATTTAGGTTTTGAATTCTTCGTCTACAACCTTCACATCCTGATATTCCTGTAAATCCTTGCATTGTCCTTCATTAATATCAGATTTCTTTTTTGCAGCAAGATATACATTCCTCTCATTTCTAGAAGAGAATCATGCAATTCAGTATTTCTTTTGGTTAATCTTGCATTAGTTCTTTTCATTTCTCTCTCTAGGACCTCTAGTTCATATACTTTCCCTAATTGTTAGTTGATTCTCTGGGACCTAGGTTTGCTAGAGGAAGCCCCTGTCACTTGTTCAACAAGATCCTCCCTTGGTGTAGGTGAGGGAAGCTCCTCGTGCTCTGCTAAAACCTGCTTTGTTAGGTCAACTCCATGCTCCTCTTCATCCTCACAATCGGTGTATGGAAATTTGAGGATATTTTTACCTTGTGCTGGAGCCTCTTCCTTCTCTATTCTATTACTGAAGTCTAGGTTATTTTTGGCCTTCTTAAAAGCTGGAGAGTTCTGGCCAACTACAATTGGGGAGATGGCTCTCCTCTTCCTTTTGCCACTTCTAGGGGTGGAAAACCTTTTTGAAGGGGAATTATTTTTGTCCTCTGGCTATACTTTTGTGTCAAACTCATTCTAGAATAGGAAGAATGTCTAGGTGAATTTTCTCCTTTGCAAAAGCTCTTGGACAATTAGCTTGATCAAGCCATGGTGATATAACCTTCCTGCAATCTTGGTTGGCTCAGACTTAACACGATGAGCCATTTTAGTCATACTTTTGTAGAGGTAAAAAGCAAGGTTCAGGGGGTTTCTTCTAGTGAAATGATTCATTAGTTTGAAGTGGTATATTTTTACCCTATTATATCTTCCCTCAGAGGTTATGTAGAGTAGGATTTATTCCAACAGGTGCTGCCACTTTTCCTCCAGCCAAGATGTAAGTATGCTCTTCTTCCATATGAGGTTTTTGTGCTTAGGTTGTAGGTAAGACCTAAATTATATGTTCTTTGTGATAGTGGTTTTAAACTAGCTCTCTCCAGTCCTTGGGAGCTCTATCACTTCAGCTACCAAAGCTTTATCCACCTCAAAATTCCTCTTTGCCAATTAATTCCTTTGAGCCATCCAATGTGAGGGAAAATGCTTCTACCACTTGCTGATGAGATCCATGAACCTTTTCACAAAATCTATAGTAGCCCGCATCCTTGAGTAGCTGACATACCTCTAGATGTCCTTTTAGGTAACTAATGTCACCCAACTCTTGTCCTAGGGTAGGTCCTCATCTTTTCATCCTTGAGACTGCTTTTGTACCTGCAAATTGGAAAAAACAAGCTTTGGGGAAGACAATTACGACGCGAGGGTTCAGGAAGCTTGGCTCAGTAAAACCACAGTGACTTCACTTATTGAACATCTCACATAGCACGTGTGATCATGGGATATTAAAGAATACCCTTAATGTCCAGAGATATTGAACCAAATTCTTTTTGTTGTATCCCCCTCCCAATACTTAAAACTTCCTTCCTGCCCCTTTTTATACCTCAATCCTTATAAACCACCCTACCCACCCTCACCTTAAATGCCTCATCCCCCCAATACCTGCAATATATTGGTTCAATTTTTAATAATTTTAAAACCCACAATATGAACTAACATGATAGGATATTGGTCAACAAGTGAAGCTCTTGTGAGTAAAACACATGCAAAAAATGGGAAATGGATTAAGGATGGGTTTTCACTGGCTTTAATTTTTTTTAACTTGGCAATTGGGACTTGAATCAGATGATGGAGTAGTCTGATGAGACCCATGCACTGGCACAATTCCTGTAACATGATTATTTGAGCTAGAAACTGTTGGAGACATTTACCACCATACACACTCTTTTTGGTCAATTTTACCTAGTTAAACCACTATCCTAAGTATTATTGACTTAATTGACATCATAGGAGCACTATATGACATCATCTAGATCACACCCATGCCTACCTTCAGTCAAGGAGGCTAACTTAGCCTTTTCCTACATTCGGAGAGGCTAACTGGAGCACTCTGGGGGTGATCTGAGTGTCATTAATGCACCATATTGCTAAATGATGGTTACTATCAGTTAAATAGAGAAGTGAAGGCACCTTCCTTCATTAAATTTATTATTTAATGATTATTTAATGAACTAGAGTCAACAGGGGCACCTCCAACCACTTCTGATGTTCAGTTACACTTCAGTTAACCTCATCAGGGTTCATTGGAGTCATTGAAGAGCTATCACTTGATGGTTGGGTTGTTGTGACATGTGTCTGATCTATTTCAGTTAATACTTAGTCATTTATTGCACTCTAACTCCAGTTAGGGATCAGTTGAGTCAATTAGGGTTTTGATAAGTGGTTAACTTGAGTGTTGACTGTGGCTTACATTCAGTTAAGCTAGACTCACTCATTCAATTCAAATGACCTCATTTGGAATTTGAATTGCTTTGTCATTCATCTTGCAGCATGATATTGTATTGTATTACTCATTATTTGTGTGAATATACAGAATGGCTACTCATTCTGTAGCCCAAATTACACCATTTTCATGAATTATTGTTATTAATCTTTGATGAGACTTGTGTTTATTCCCTAGATCAATGTGCAAGTTTTATATGGTATCAAAGCTCATGACAAGACGAAGCTCAAATCTCTCAAAAACAAGGGTTTTGACAGATCTTGCATGAAAATCGAGTAACAGCTCAAAAATATAGCACTGCATCAGAAGCCAAGGCTTACCACTTAATACCACAAGTAAAGAACTTATTGATAAAGCTTGGTTGATTGACTATGCTAGGTGTGATGAAAGCCTAAAATGTGTAGGCTGTCTGACCTTACATTTCCCTTTCGGTTGTGATTTTCAGGTTTTCTATAGCTAAATAATTCGCTCCAGCAGACCCAGATGGCCTCCTCAGTAGATCTTTCGACTCCATTCAATTTCCACTCATGGAAAGGAGACACAGAGATTCAACTGCACTCCATAGGACTCTATAGAATCACCATGGACATTGAATATGAGCCTGGTTCTACTATAGACAAATCAATATTCTTGAACAAGAAGGGTGAAGCATTCAGATTCTTGTGCCTCTCTATTTCCCGGGATCTTCTTTTCCATATTTCAGGATTGAAGACTCCAAAGGAAATTTGGGACAAATTGGAAACCTTATATGGAAAGCAAAATGATTTGAGAGTTTACCAGCTCAAAAATGAATTGATGTCTCTCCAGCCTTCCAATTTTGAGACATTGAATGACTTTTTCACAAATTTCAAGCAAACTGTCTTACTCTTGAAGAAATCCAATGTGGAGAAGGAGAATGATCAGCTCATCCTTGCCATACTCTCCAAACTTGGATTTGATTATTGATTTTTTTTCTCTACATTCCGTGTAGGGAAGCTCACAACCCCTGGACGGAAGATGCCTACACTCAATGCCTTCATTGAGTCCTTAACAAGTGAACATGATAAGCTTGTCTAGATGGGGATCATCAGATCCTCCCTTGATCAAGCCATCCATGTCTCTAGTCCCAAATATCTGAAGGGTAAAGGAAAGCAGCAGAAGAAACCAAAAACTAAATTCGAAGCTCCTAAGCGTAAAGTTGAAAACCAGCAGCATGATGAGTCTTTCAGCTCAATGAAGAACAAAGGAAAATGGCATCATGGAAAGGAAAAAGTAAAGTTTTCATACTATGGAAAGGTATTCTACCCTAAACATGCCTACATGAAGAAGAATCTTGATGAAGCTACCTCTCTCCTTGAGAGAAATCACATCAATCTTCTGAAAAGCTTTCGGAGGAGAGATTAGCAAGATCGGGAATGCCCTCATGGCAAGCACTTCAAAGTCCAAAGCACTCTTGATTGATTTTGGAGCTTCAAACCACATTATGGCTGAAATAGACTCCTTTTTATCCTTGGATACCAGCAAATCCATCCCCATCTACATGGGAGATGACTCCACCATCATTTCAGAAGGACAAGGTACGATTGATATTGAGAATGGTTATTTTTCAAATGTTTTTTATGTACCATCTATGGCATAAAATATACTTAGTGGCTATTAAATGACACATACTGGAGTTCCTAAGAGAGTTTCTTTCAGCCCAAATTATTTTGAGATAACAAATCTTTCATCTAAGAAACTCATTGCTAAAGTCCTTGCAAACCATCATTCAAAAGCCTATGAGTTCCCTCACATTGTTGTGGATGCAAAACCCACCGCTCTGCTAAATCATGGAAATGAAGCTAGTATGCTGTGGCATGAAATTTTTGGCCATATAAATTTCAAATATTTTCAGCAATTACAAAAAAACTCCATGGTTGAAGGCCTCCCGGTCATCAAGGCAACCACTGGAAATTGCAACGGCTGTGTGATTGGAAAACACCCTAAGCACAAGTTTGATCAGGGGAAGGCAAACCGAGCTACATGCATATTAGGGATGATACATTCTGTTATAATTGGTCCAATGCCTATGAAATCCATGAATGGATCAAGGTATCTTCTGACCTTTATTGATGATTTTTCAAGGTAGACAAGGGTCTTCTTTCTCAAAAAGAAGTCTGAAGTACGTGAAATTTTTTTTGAACTGAAGGCATTGATCGAGAATGCCTTTGGGATTCAGATCAAGATATTGATATATGATAATGGAGGGGATTATGTCAGTAATTATTTTATTCACATATTCTCCCAAAGTGGCATTCAGGTCCAACATTCAATTCGCTACACTCCCCAGCAGAACTAAGTAGCGGAAAGGAAGAATCAATCTCTCAAGGAGATGACCACCTGTATGTTGGAATCAAAGAAGTTGGATGAAAATTTGTGGGATGAAGCCATGCATGCTGAAGAATACATTAAAAATAGGTTTCCACACTCATCCATGAAAGGGAATACCCCTTTTGAAGCATACTTCTGCACAAGCCGGATGTGTCGAACTTGCGGGTGTTTGGGTCGACTGCATGGGCCCGGATTCCACTTGATAAAAGAAGGGCTTTTCAACCGCAAAGCATAGAATGTATTTTTATTGGGTATCCTAATGAATAAAAAGGTTTCAAGCTTCTGGATATCAAAACAAAATATATCATCATTGATAGAAGTGTCAAGTTCAATGAACCTCTTCAGGAGGTGGAACTAGTGAAGGAGAAAACTGTTGATTTTCCTTCCTATTCTACTGAATATTTGGATGATGAAATCGGTGGTGATGACACTGATTTGGATCCTATGATTTCTGATATTAGTGTGCATCAAAAATTATATTCTTAATCATAACCTTAAGTACAAAATCATCTTCGCACATGGGCCCGACAGACACTCTCCTCCGCAGGAGATAACATTGGAAATCTAGATGATCCAAGGAGAACCTGGTCTGATTTCCAAAGAGCAAGTATGGCGCTCTCTTGCCCTGATAATTTACTGTAAAAAAAATTATATTTAATTATTAGTTCAGACCCAAAATCCTACTACCATGCTTGGAACTATCCAAGATGGCAAGTCGCCATGGATGAAGAGATGAATTCTCTTCAGAAAAACACTACTTGGGAGCTAGTTTTTCTTCCTCCAGGAAGGAAATTGGTTCAATGAAAGTGGGTGTTTTGCACCAAGGTTGATGGTGATGGGAGAACCTGAAAATATAAGGAAATTATTGTGGAAAATGGTTTCTCTTAGGTCCAAGGTGTGGACTACCATGATACCTTTGCACCAGTTGCAAAAAGGGACTCCATCCGCCTAGTTTTGGCAATTTCAGCATCTAAGCACTAGGAAGTGCATCATATGGATGTTAAGTCAGAATTTATACATGGAGATATTCATGAGGAGATATAAATGAAGAAGCTTTAGGGATACATCACTGATCCATATTTGGTTTGCAAGCTAAAGAAGTCACTATACGAGTTAAAACAAGCCCCAAGAGAGTGGTATTCCAAGATGGATGCCTTCCTTCTCTCGCAAAACTTCGAAAGGTGTAGATCAGATCCAAATGTGTATTTACAGAAGTATGATGTTTATTTTATTATTATTTTTTTATATGTTGATGAATTATTGATCATAGGTAGCATAGTTGCTTCCATTTCAACAATCAAAACTGCTCTCCATAATACCTTTGAAATGAGTGATTTAGGGCTCCTAAAACAATTTTTGGGGCTCGAAATTGAGAAAAATTCTGATGGGATTATGGTCACTCAGTACAAATAAATATCAGACCTATTATTCAATTTTATCATGGCTGAATTTAGTCCTGCACCATTCCCTTTCCTTTCATGGATCAGCCTTGAAGAAGGAAAAAACACACCTCCCATGGACTGCACTATCTATCGACAGCTGATTGGTAGCTTCTTGTAATTGACACATTCTTGGACTGATATATCTTATGCCATGAATGATGTATCAATATATATGAATCAGCCTCATTATATTCATTGGGAGGAAGCCAAGAGAACCCTCTGGTATATTCAGGGAACCAGGACCTACGACATTCACTATGCTACAGACTCCTAGCTAGAGCTGGTTGGATACACAGATTCCAATTGGGTGGGTGATTCTATTGATTGGAAGTCTACTTCTAGATATGTATTCATGTTTGGTGGTGGCCCCATTTTCTGGTCTAGCAAAAAACAGGCTGCCATAGCACTATCTTCAGCAGAGACCGAGTATCGAGGAGCGGTGAATGATTGCATCCAAGTAGTTTGGTTGCAAGGCATTCTTTCAGAGTTTGATCTTGGTAGTACTTTGTCCATTGTCCTATTTTGTGAAAATAAAAGTGATATTAAGATATCCATAGATCCAGTTACCAGGTAGAGGACCAAACATTTAGAGATCCACATGCACTATATTAGGGAGCTAGTGCATTACATTACCATCATTCTACAATACTGCCCGACTGATGAGCAAATTGCAGACATCTTGACCAACATATTTTCAAAAAAGAAGTTCACTTACCTCCATTCACTATTGGGGGTGAGTTCATCAGGGTGATTCAGACTACTTTCAGTGTTCAGCTTGAGGGGGGGGGAGGGGGTTCCCACTGGGTTTTCCCTCTTTTCCTCACTTAGTTTGTTTTTTAGAATTGTTTTAGTTTCATAATTTTACAGGGTGACCTATGGCCTTAGTTTTCGTGACCCTATCAATTTTTTGCATTTATGTTTTCTAACTCCCCCTGAGTATAGCTTAAGGGGGGTGTTGGATACATTTACCACCATACACACTCTTTTTGGTCAATATGGCCTAGTTAAACCACTATCCTAAGTATTATTGACTTAATTGACATAAGAGGAGCACTAGATGACATTAGCTAGATCACACCCACGCCTACATTCAGTCAAGGAGGCTAACTTAGCCTTCTCCTACATTCAGGGAGGCTAAATGGAGCACTCTAGGGGTGATATGAGTGTCATTAATGCACCATATTGCTAACTTATGGTTACAATCAGTTAAATAGAGTAGTGAAGGCACCTTCCTTCATTAAATTGATTATTTAATGATTATTTAATGAGCTAGAGTCAACAGGGGTGCCTCCAACCACTTATGATGTTCAGTTACACTTCACTTAATGACATCGAGGTTTATTGGAGTCATTGAAGCACTACCACTTGATGGTTTCCTTGTGGTAACATGTGTCTAATCTCTTTCATTTAAGACTCAGTCATTTATTGCACTCTGACTTCAATTAGGGCTCAGTTGAGTCAATTAGGGTTTTTATCAGTGGTTAACTTGAGTATTGATTGTAGCTTACATTCAGTTAAGATAGAGTCACTCATTCAATTCGAATGACCTCCTTGGAAATCCAAATTGATTTTTCATTCATGCTTGCAGCATGACATTGTATTGTATTACTCATTCTTTATGTGAATATATAGAGCGGCTACTCATTTTGTAGCCCAAATTACACCATTTTCATGACTTATTGTTATTAATATTTGATGAGACTTGTGTTTAGTCCCTAGAACACTATGCAAGTTTAATAGAAACACGATGCTTGTGATAGTTAAACCACAGACTTGGGACAGGTGTAGGGATCAGAGGGTTAGGGTTCAGATATGTCACCTTTCTTTCAAAACAACGCCTCCTTCCAACTCATGATTGACTACAGATCTTGTCTTTTAGGTGGTTAACAACTTGATGCTAATGCTTTCCATGCTGGTGGTGTTTGATTGTGACAGATGCACTAAATTTTTTTCCCTTTTGGAGCTTTTGGTGGTTAAGGTAGTCCTGGATCCAATTTTTAAGTTGCCAAAAGCTAGGCTTTTCAGTGGATAATGAACGTTGAGATGTTTGCCTAAGCCACCAAAAGTTGATCTTCAAAAATTTCATTAAAAAATGGATTCAATGAGATTTTGGTGGTTAAGGTATTCTCGAGTCCAATTTTTAAGCTACCGAAAGATGGGATTTTCAATGGGTAATGAACCGTTGAGATGTTCGCCTAAGCCACCAAAAGCTAAACTTTGAATTTTATGAAGAAACAGAGTACAATGTGTTCCAACTTTATTAAACACACAAAAATATTTCATAATGTGCATTGAAATCTTGATCACTATGCAAAAATAAATATTATGATTCTAACCTATTGAAGATTAATTTATTTAGGAGATAACACTTTCATTCCACCATTTTAATATAAGGAAAAGGATTCTTCAGATCTCTATTTTTTAACTTGTGTTAGTTTTGGAATCTCTATTTGAAGGTCGGGCCTACATTCCCATAGAGATTTCCAAGTTAATTAGATGTTTTGTTAATTGGTTGTGTGGTGTGGAAGTTACATTAGATACATTTGTTTTAGTAGCTACAACAATAATGTTTAATCGTTGTGTTTCCTTGAATAATCACTACTTGCATTTCCTTTAAGCTGCAGCAGTGTGGTGTGACAGTCAACTGCGTAGATTAATTTTCTTTATGCATGTGTGTGATAGCTGTAACAGTGAATCTCTTCCTCGGTTCCTTCCAATTACTTATCTTTTTCAGGTTTTCTAATTCAGGTAGACAATAGCTTAGATTTGTTTGATTCAATTCCTGTTATTTCCTATTCCTAGATTAAGTTTGGATTAACTAGTCACAACGAATTTGCATTTGGTCTGGTAAATTAGGATTTAACTTTCTACAAAAGCAAGTCTAGATATTTATTTCATGAATCATTCATTGTTGGATTGAAGTTGTAGGAAGTGATTGCAATTTTGAATTCTTATATAGGTATTTTAGATTAGTTTAATTATGGGAGGAGTTTGACTAAATAGATAAGTAGGAAAATTTATTCAGGTCATCAACTACTTAGTGTTTAAGCACAGAAAGTGTGAATTATCTTTGAAATAAAAATACTTCCCTGGGTTGACAATTTATATTGAGCATTCTGCATGATGGTTTTAATTAACTAGCATATAGAGTGACCAACATTTTGGTGTCGTTGTCGGGGAAGGTAATTATTAGACACCCTAGTAGTTGCATCGATTCATTTTTCTTTAGTCTTTAAGTTTGCATGTTTTGGGTTGCATGAATATGAGGAGAGTACAACGTGACATTTCGAGAACCCCCATAACTCCCTAGAATACTAGCATTGCAGATAGTCAAGGTCGTGGAATAAATCCAGCATTGGGAACAAGAAGATTCATTGAATATCTACTCTCTAGAACCAATTCCTCTACTGGAGCTCTCCATAAGGTATCCTCTGTCACAAGAATCTGAATTACTCCAAGGGTGGAAGAATCAGTTTCCACAGTGGAAAACGCAGGAGGAGTTATGATACCCTCAGGTGTCCCTATGGAGGAAGATAGAGTTAGTGTTGTGGGTGCAAGTGATCGAGACGTGATTTATCACATTAACGAGAAGGAGCTGACGAAGGAGGAGTGGAAACACTTTCATCAGAAGCAGGATGATTAGAGGAATCAAAGACATGAGAGAGCAGAGGAAAATAAGAATAACAGATGTGAACTGAAATATCATGAAGAAGTGATGGGGGAGAATCATCACAATGACAATGATCCTTCGTATGAGGGGACAGTTTCTACACTCCAGTTCCCCATTCAAAATCCAATTGGACAAGCCCCCATGAAAACATATCACCACCAGTATTACCTCGTTTCCAAGGAAAGGCCACAATGGATCTGGATGAATTCCTCTTTGAGTTTGACATCCTTTTACGCAGCTATGACTACACTTCTAGTGAGCAGAAGTTAAAAAATTTCCCTGCTACTTTGAAGGATAACACGCAACATTGGTTCATGAGCCTAGGTAGTGAAACTGTCACCATGTGGGATCAAATGACACAAGTGTTCCTAGAAAAGTACCAGGAGTACTACAACACTAAAGATAAAAGAGAAGAGTTTTTCAAGATGGTACAAAGGGACGAATAAAGTTTGGAATATTTTGTTGAGAGGATCCTGTACAATGTGCAGAGGGCTAGACAAACTAATATGGGGTTAGATGTGCTCAAGATAATCCTACTTCATGGGATTAGGGAAGAATTCCCAAGTATGTTGAACCTGCTCGGAAAGGGGGATATCTCGAAGGAATCCTTTGAAAATATTGTTGAATTATACAGAAGGTATTCTAGAGGATCCTCTAGGACTAACAAATGGGACAAATTGGAGCGAGATGTCTTTGACAGAACACATAATTCATCCAATGGAGGAGCCAGCCGAGCAGAAATAGGAAACCTTCTTGAGAACTTCAAAACATAAATGATGAGCTCCATCTCCTCAGAAATGATATTCTGAGGGAGAAGCAGAAGCAAGCAGTATAATATCTAACACTCGGTGTATTCTTCCCCATATGTAGGAAGAAGTATCCCCTGAAGCAGTTCCCACTCGACAAGGTGGAAGTGTTCCAGCTCTATGAACTGAACCATTATACAAAGGTGTTCCCCTCACTAACTCAAGTGAAGGCAGTTCTGTAGGCATCAACTCCAGACGTGGAACCAGCCTACTTCATTGCCCAGAAAAATCCTTGGAAAATTCGAAACCAAGGTATGAATATAGAATCATTTCCATTTTCAAATAATATGACTAAATGGAATAATATGCATCACATGAATACACAATTCCCTTCACCTTATACCAACCATCAATTGCATCCTTCTCAACCTCCTATGTAGAATTTCAACTCCTTGACCCCTTGGACACAATCACCAAACCAACATAATTCTTGGTCTCATGGGTGGAGGAACCCCCATCGAGGAAACTTGTTTCCCCATAACCAATCTCCTCAACAGTTTCCACATCAACAGTTTCCACTAGTAGTATCAGTAGCCGCAGTTGCAACTCCAGAACAATGATGCACCTAATATGCCTATACGATCGCAGCTGCATGCTCAACCTAACCCAAACCCAAACAATAGAGAAGTCCACCAGTTTGAGACTACCAACATGCCCACTTACTCCATTACTCCAGTTACCTGTAACGACATATGCTTAGGATCAGGGAGAGTAGTTGATCCTTTAGTCATTGAGGATGTTCCATCCTCTGTGTCTAAAGAAAGGGTGAACCAGCAGTACTCATCCCACATAGAAATCCCTATTATTGAGGATGATGAAAGTCCTATCGAGACATCGGCTGAAACACATAGAGAAATAACTATTGAAACGTATCCTACACAACTGATTAGAGATCCGCCATATCCTGAAAGATGGACACTACAAAAAATAGTGGGACAACCCCAGTTTAACCTCTTAGGAGAATTGAAAAATATATATACCAAAATTCCACTGTTGTAGGCCCTCCATGATGTTCCTGTTTACACCAAAATAGTCTTAGACCTATGTGTAAGAAAACCAGGTAGAAAACCCAGGGATCCTCCCACTGTCCATGTCATAGGGAAACTATCTGAACTGATAATGGGAAAAACTCTCCTGGCCAAATATGATGATTCTAGGAACCCTACTGTCATATCGCTGATTGGGAACACACAGACACCAAATGTGTTGGTAGATCTAGGTGTAGCTATTAATGCTATGACCATAGAAACTATACGAAAACTTGGGCTCACCAATCTTCATCCAACCCCTACCATTTTAGAACTAGCTGATAGTTCCACTATCAAACCCGAGGGAATGTTGGATGACCTCATCGTCTGAGTTGACTCATCGGAATACCCTATTTATTTCTTGGTTTTACAACCCAAGTCACAACTAGGGGGACACCCTTTGATCCTCGAAAGACCCTGGTTAGCCAAAACATATTATTGCATCAGTTGTCGGTCAGGGTCTATGACCATCTCAAATGGGACCAAAATGGAAAAACTTACCTTGTATCCTCCATCTCGACCTAGTATAGAATCTGAAAATCCATTTTGGATGGAGCTAGAGGAAGAGGAGGGAGTTCAACCACTATTAACAATAGGAAAGGCCTTGAACTTCAAGTATGAAATAGAGGATGATGCCATTAATAGTTTCATTAGTGAGCCCACTTCTCTCAACAAACAAATTTATCAGATCCTGAACAATACCCTAGGTGAAGAAGAGCAAGAAAATTTCATAGAGGCAACCTTAGTCAGTGACACCCACATAATTCCAATGATGAAAAATTCAAAAAGTGTTCTAGTTGAGATAGAGCCAAGAAAAACATTGAACATCAATCCCAATCTTGCTCCTGATGAATAGGAATGCTTGATCACTCTATTGAAAATGCATAAGGGGGGATTTTCCTTGGAGTAAACGGATATGAAGGGTATCCTTATAATCTATGCACCCACCACATTTATATCAAGAGTGACTCCCAACTTGTGTTCCATATAGAATGAAGGATGAACCCCAATCGTAGGGACACAGTGAAAGAGGAAATTCAAAAACTCATGGAAGTAGGGTTTATATACTTGATCTCAGATAGCGAGTGGGTCTCTCCACTCGTGATAGTACCCAAGAAGAATGGGAAATGGAGAGTCTACATAGATTACAGAGAGTTAAATGAGGAAACGCAGAAATACCACTTTCCTCTACCTTTCATTGATCAGGTACTTGACACCCTCTCTGGGAAGAATTTATTCTCCTTTCTAGATGGGTTTAATGGGTGCAATCAAATCTAGATTGCTCCTAAGGACCAAGACAAGACCACTTCCACTTGCCCTGGGGTACCTTTGCATACAAGGTACTCCCCTTCGGTTTATGCAACACACTAGCCACCTTTTAGACAGATGTGATTGCCATCTTTTCGGAGATGTTCAATGAAAGTATGGATATTTTAATGGATGAATTTACCCCGTATGGTAGTGACTTTGAGGAGGCACTAAAAAAATTGGAGAAGGTTTTAACGTGCCATGAGAAAACCCATCTATATTTGAGCACTGAAATAGTGTCATATGATGATGAGTAAGGGTGTAGTGTTGGGGCACTTTCTCTCTGCTGATGGTATCCAGGTAGATCCATCCAAAATTAGGGTAATTGAAAATATACCCACTTCTGGAACACAGAAAGAGGTACGTAGTTTTTTATGGCATGCTGGTTATTATAGAAGATTCATAGAAAAATTTCCAAACTAGCTTCTCCTTTATTTACCTTATTGATGAAGGATGTATTGTTCATTTGGAATGATGCATGCCAGACAGCGTTCACTAAAAATTAAGAAGAGGTTGCATACAACTCCTATCTTAAGGGGGCCTAATTGGGATATGCCATTTCACATTTCTTTAGATGCCTCTAAAACCGCCATTGGAGTAGTGCTGGGAAAGTAGGATGATCAAGCGCCATATGCAATTTACTACATCAGTAAAAACCTAGTCCATGCTGAACTCAATTACATTGTTACAAAGAAAGAATTTTTAGCCATTGTCTACTCCATTAACAAATTCAGGCACTACATCACTGGATATCCCACCTTTGTACACACTGACCACTTAGCTATCAAGTATTTAATGATAAAAATTGTTACAAATGATAGGATAGCTAGATAGTTGTTACTATTACAGGAATTCGATATTACCATTATTGACAGACCTGGGAAAGAAAATGTTGTTGCTGATTTTTTATCTCATTTTACTAACAGTGATGACATCTTACCAATTGAACATTATTTCCCATATGAAAATCTATTCATAGTTTTAGCTCATTCCCCTTGGTATGCAGATGTTGCTAACTGCTTGGATTTATGAAGGATTCCAGCACATTTGTCAAAAGGAGAGAAAAGGAAAATTATTCAACAAAGTGCTAGTTATTGCTGGATAGTCATTATTTCTACACTGGTCCTAATCTTGAGATCAGAAAATGTGTAAGGGAGGATGAATGATTCCATATCTTGAAGGCCTGTCATGATGAGCCATGTGTGGAACACTTTGTAGATAAAAGGACAGTACATAGGATGTTGAGATTGGTCTATTATTGGCGAATTTTTTTTAGGGATGCAAATAAGTATGTCCAAGCTTGTGACATCTATCGGAGAATGGGACAACCTAAAAGATTGGACAAAATGCCTCTTCAACCATAGTTGGTGGCTGAACCCTTTGATATATGGGCCTTAGATATTATTGGGACTATCAACCCTTCCTCAAAGCAGAAAGCTTACATTTTAGTTTGCACCGACTACATGACAAAATGGGTGGAGGTTATGGCCTTGGTGAAAGCCAATGACCAGGCTATAATAGACTTCCTGTACAGGGAAATATTCACTTGTTTTGGAGTACCCAAGGAAATAATCACAGATGGAGGATCACATTTTGTGTCACACAAATTTGAAGCTTTTCTACATAAGTACCATATTCAACATAGGATAAATTCACCTTACCATCCCAAGGCCAATGGATAGGTGGAAAGTATCAATAAATTTATTGAAGCTATCCTTACTAAAATAGTCATAAGCCATCATAGAGACTGGGATGACAGGCTTCCAGAATCATTATGGGCATATCGCACTACGTGGCACAATACTACAGGTTTCCCCCCCTATGACTTGGTGTATGGTAAAAGTGTTGTCTTCCCTATCAAATTTGAAATCAACACTTTGAGGACAAAAATGGATGTAAACTTGGATGTAATAGAAGCTCAAAGGAGTAGATTGAATCAATTAAATGAACTCAATGAAAAATGTATAGCTACAGTGGATCAAACAGCATTGATTTAGCAGTAGCGATCCAAATGGCACGATCGGTTCATCAAGAAGAAAGTATTATGTGAAGGAGATTGGGAATTATTATAGGATTCAAGATTCAAAAGGGACTTCAAAGGTAATTTACGCACAACATGGTCGGGTCCATATCAGATAGATAGAGTATTTGATAATGGTACAATCTACCTGGTCACCATCGACGAAAACCGTACCCCATTATTTGCTAATGGTCACATGCTGCGACTATACCACAAGCCAATCTCAAGAGACGTGTTTATTTCACAGGTTACAGCTGATTCAAGATACTAGTTAGTGGAAGGGAAGGAATATTTATTTTCCCTATCAATATTTAGAAAGCCACTGTGATTTTCACACAAAATAATTTTTGTACATAAATAAATTGATGTTTTGTTGTTTTCATTTCTTTTTGTTATTTTTTACTTTACACTTGATTGGTTTTGTTTGAAGAACCTGTGCAGGAATTTACTTAAGGAGCAATGGTCATGACTGGGCCTGACGACCATGAGCCCCTATTCCAATTTCCTATTTTGGAAAAATCTCCTTGAATAAGAAAAGAATTTGAATGATGAACAGTCCCGCGCAGCTGCAACTCTGTAAAAATTTGGCTATTTTTCTCATTCCGCACAGCTACGACTCCGTAAAAATATACCCATTTTCATTTTTCACGTAGCTGCAACTCCATTAAATTTAGGGATGATTTTAAGGAACCATGCTTGATTAAAGTGTATAAATGTTGGCGAATATTACCAATCCTAAAAATGAAACTATAAAATTATTGGCGATATTTTTCAAAAAGTATTTTAATTTCTAAGGATTTTATATTGTTTATATAATAATTTGGCGATTTTTAGGGTGAAAAATGTTTACCCCATCAAAATTGGGCAAAATAGGGCTTCAAAAAATGAAAAATGGTGAATCTTTTTTGGGAGAAAAACATGAAAAAATAGCCCACTGGGCTAAAATTCGGCCCTAAAATTATCCCTTTAAATTTGCCTATTTTCCCATTCCACGCAGCTGCAACTCTATAAAAAATTTCCTATTTTTCTCATTTCATGTAGCTGTGACTCCGTAAAAATCTGCCTATTTTCCCATTCCGTGTAGCTGCAACTCCATAAAATTTGCCTTTTTTTTCCCTCTGCGCAAGTGCAACTCTGTAAAATTGGCCACTTTTCTTATTCCTCGCGGCTACGAATCCACCAATTTTAGTAGACTTTTCCTATTTTTCATGGTTGTGACTCCACCAATTTTAGTAGATTTTTCCTATTTCTCACAGCTGCAACTCCACCAAATTCCAGCATATTTCCTATCTTTCTGTTGGAGTAGATCCCCGCAGCTACAGGAAAAGCTGCCATTTTGGCGAATAGACAGTTTTGGTGAAGATGAAGAGATAAGGTAAAGATACGACGCCGTAGCATGTTTCTAGCTGCAGAGCAGAGTCAGAAACTATGACTATCAAGGCAGAGAAGTCAAAGAAGACGACAGTACCTGAGTGGTCGAGAAGAGAGAGCTCACCCACTGCATTCAAGGTAGCGGCGGAAGACAGGAGGTCTCAGCTACCCTCATAAAGGAAAAGGAGCAACGAGGCCGAGGTATTGAAGACGAAGGATAGAAAGGGAAGTGGTGCACATTACCCATGGTCAGCGCCGGGAAGCATGGAAGACTACAGAGAGCAGTGGTGTGACGAAAAGCGGCTACCCCAAGTACAGATATGCCGACTGTCACTAGATAGGGATTTTGGGTTACTGTTGGGATAGGCCCATAGTGTTGTAATGGAGAGACCTTCGGGCCACCTATAAAGGGATGTATTTTGTATTGTAAAAGGGTTGGTTGGGAAGTTATACAAGTAGACACTTAGAGAGTTGTATTATATAAGCTGAGCTCTCGTTCTATATTCAGTCGGTAGTATCTTATTGTAACCAGTAGCTAGCTCATTGAGCCTATATGTAACAATCCACAAGGATTGACAAAGAGAGAGAGAGAATATTGTAAGAAGGCAATATAGAGATAGAGAAGAGATCTAGGAGAGAAGGGCTCCAGGCAGTGAGTGCGGAGTTACCCAGAATATCTCTAGCTACATATGCGGTGCAGCAGAATTGTGTACTCTCTCAAGATATAATAAAACACAGTTTTGTGCATGTAGCTTCTACCCTGGAAGTGAACCACATAAAATCAAAGTGTTATGTGATTGATTCATGTGATTTTATTTACTTGTTATATCTATCACTCATTACGTGAACTTTGCTTACAGTTAAATGTATGTATGTGATATTCAGTTCACAACATTATAGAAGGATAAATGCAAGTTGAAGTCTTTAGTATTCTGTATAAGAGTTTGTTTATGTTTCACTCAAGACAGTAAGATTCGTAGTGTAAAGAAGCCTTGTATGTTGAGTCCTGTAAGTCGAACACAAGTAACGCTAAGTATGCTGAGCCGTGGCGGTAGGATATCGCAGGGAGGCGATATCGCACGATCAGGGGAGCTGTGGTGTGCAATACCATAGGTTGGGGATCAAGCGTAGGAGAGAGTTATGTGTTTTCCAGGATGCAGCGATGTGATAAGGGCTAGAGTCATCGCAAGTAAGAGGAAACTGCGCATCACGGAGAGAAAGAGACCTTGCGGATTGAGAAGAGCTGCGAGATGCACATAGGATGCTACAGAACCTGGTCGAAGACACTTGAGTCTTTTGCCAACCCATTATAATCACTTCAGGTGAGACTTCAGGTCGCTCTGTGGTCTGTCGCCAAAAGGGCCATTGAGCTAGGGGTGTTGTTGGTACATTACAGTAAACTCAGGTCTGCCCATAGTTTACCAACAAATGGTTCTATTGCCAGTTTTGAACAAACTGAGCACTGATGTTCTGTTGGCATCCTACTAGAGACGAACTCAACCAGTGTGTGAGGTCTAAGGAGAAAGAGTTTGCTGAACATGAGAACAAGATTCCTAGACTGAGTACAGAGGACTGGTTACAAAAAAATATTTTTACAGACCTGCATACGATATTTTTTGCGACCTATGGAAACGAGCTTTACGACTGGTTATCAAAGTTGACTGATAAGAACATATTCAAGAAGAAAAGAAACATTTTCTAGACACCAGAGCTGATTCAGACCATGAAGAACCTTGATAATCCCATTACAAGGACAGTAGACTTCTGGCTTGCGAGTGTCTAGAAGGCTTCATCACAGAGTTTGCAATTAAACAGAGAAAAAGATTCAATGAGGCTGAGCGGTACTTCTTCAAAGGATATCGTGGTAAGTACCTAAAATCTTTAAACTTGTCCATTAAGATGTTTTTACATGAAAAAGGAGTAATGGATATGGTTTCAGATAAATAAGTTAACAAACTGTAATGTCACAAGAGTTTGAGAGTGATTTCGATGACATTGGACGTACACATAGTGGAAAGAAATACAAAGTAGATTTTTGATCTCCCATATTTGAAGACAGTTCAAATAGTACTAGATAGCAGAGTCATAGCCATACAGACAGAACAGAAGGGGGTATCCCTTACCACTCTTATACCCCATAGAAATAGATGAGGACTCAGAACAATCCTGTAGGAACTCCATCTAGTAGCTCCCAGATAGTACATACTACCGCTACATCACCTCCACCTACACTGTCGAGTGGTAGTAACACAACAAATCAACATCCACCACGTAGAAATAGAATGGGGGATGATATGAAGCTACCTATCTTTAAGGGTATAGGGGCAGAGGACCTAGAGCAACATTGGTTTCTATGTGAAGCCGTGTGGACCATTAAAGCAATCCATGATGATAATATTAAACTTGTACAGTTGGTCACCACACTTAGGGAATGGTCCTTAACATGGTATATGAAGTATACCTCAGCGGTACCCAAAACACTTGTTCAGGTCAGGACCGCCATGATTAAAGAGTTTAAGAAACCTAAGTCTGAGTCACAGTGCATTACAGAGCTCAAAGACATCAAACAATTACCTACAGAGTCAATATGGGACTTCGATCAGAAATTCAAAGCCCTTATAGACCAAGTTAGCTTTGAGTTTGCACTGGAGCAGCATAAGGAATGGTTTATTGCAGCCCTAATCCCTCACATCATACTGCCATTAATGCAGTAGAAACTCCAGATGCAGGATGACATGTTGGATATGGTGATGAAACTAGAGGCTTCACCTCTAGCTGAAACCAACACAGGTATGACAAACCTGCAAAACTAGTTGGATAATCTCACGTTACAGATGCATGAGATTAGAAAAGGAAAAGAGATTGTGCAAGACATATGGTGCATAAAGTGTAAAGCACAAGGCCATACTAAAGACAATTGTCCAGTTTTTGTAGAATATCTAGCAACTAGGGCTCCTAACCCCTTACCATAGACCCATAGGCCGTGGTGTGAAATATGCAAAACAAGAGGACACCCACCTCAGTAATTCCCTCTACTTCAGAAGTACGTGCAGACACCTAATAACTTATACTGCGTCTTCTGCAAGTTCGTAGGCCATGATGAACACGATTTTTGAGCCTATGATCTCATGGTCGGGATCAAGCAAAGTCCAACCAGAAACACAGGGTCCAGCAGCAGGAACACAACATGATTCGTCTCATGTTGGCCGTGGAGGAGGATTTGAACGTGGAGAAGGATTTGGCCATGGTCGTGGACCAATTACTTGTTACAACTGTGGATTTGTAGGACATTATGCTAGGGAGTGTTAGAGCCCCACTGCCACATGTAACTATTGCAAATCTTACGACCACACTATAGAAGAATTTCCTACCTTGATAGCCAAGATCAGAGAACCTAAGCCATCAGTACACCAGAACATCCAGCTTATCGCTGCTGAGCAAAAATAGCCAGAACCAAGAGTCAACATTGTGACTCACAGTGGTGCTTCTACTAATGGGACATCGCAGGATAATGAAAAGAAAACAGGACCGGAGTGGGTGCGCAAAGCTACTTATAAATCAACACCACTCGACCTGCAAAAGAATAAAGAAATATTTCAGGAAGCTAAAACTTTCTTTGATGAGCTTATACAATCAGGCTCGCAGGTACCGTCATCTAGGGGCGTACTGCAGCAAGCACCTTGTGGCGTTAGCTCTATATAGATATCATAGGCTACCACATCAGGCACTTGTGATGAGGACGAGTTGGCAGGAAGTGTGCAATCCTTCCTGCGGAGTTGTTTAAAACTCGTAAGGAGTTGTTTAAAACTCATAAGAAATGAGCAAGCTATCAGAGACCTTCAGCTCATCATAGATCAGTGTCATCCATCTTTTTCCATGAGAAGTGCACATCGTGTTGTTCATAATATTATGGGACATACAAGAACAGGAAGAGAGATGCGACTCATAGCACAGGTTGGAGAATTTGAAATGGATGAGGTGATCCTAGATTTAGGATCAGAGGTAAATGTTCTGACTAAGCAGACATGGGAACATATGGGTAGCCCTAAGTTAGTCAGATCGCCTATCCATCTGAGATTAGCTAATCAGCAGCGGGTATCACCCCTAGGTTGATTACCGCAGGTGCCAGTTGACATTGACGGAGTTCGCAGCTCTGCGGACTTTGAAGTTATAGAAATCATTGGCGATAGTAAACCGTACCCAGCTCTACTAGGTATTGATTGGGAAATCGATAACATGGCCATTATTGAATTAAAGAGAAGACAAATGACCTTTGAGGACACACATATCTCGGTCATCGCACCGTTAGATCCTCTTCAGGGTCCTAGATACATTGAACCTATCCGAGCAGAGGAAGAGGCACGTAAAATGGAGAGTCTCTATCAGATGACTGCGAACCAGAGTGACTACATCAATCCAACCATAGAAGGGAACATTAGTTGGCAATGCAACAACTCATGCGCATCAGATTCGGATGTTGGTCTAGAGAACTGGTAGAAGAGACTTTACGAAGTCTCAGCGCGTAGATGCATGTACATGACTAAGTCACTACGATGGATTGGCACAGAGATCAATGAGATTCCATCATTTCATGGTCTAACAGATATCCAGGACTTTCTCATGCAGTTTGAACAACAAATTCCTCACGAGCAGAGGATCACAGCTATGGACCTTGCAGTACGAGCCACACCTGCAAGATGGTGGTATGCACATAAAGAGAATATCGCATCATGGGATGATCTTAAGAGATTGATGGCGATCAAATTCTCTACCGACAGAGAGTATGTCCAGCAGAGATACACAGGAGAAAGTGACCCCAGGTCACGTATTCAGACGTGTGAATGGAATTGGCCAGACATTCCCGAGGATGAATGGGTTCACCGATTCATTCACACTTTGGATATAGTTCCAAGGAACTGGTACACAGAGACTGAATTGTGCAAGGGAATGACTACATGGCCACTTATGATAGATAGATTTCTACTCACCTTCGCTTTTGAATCTGAGTATCCAAGTGTTGATCAGGCCCTAGATGTAATAAAGATTAAGATATTTGAGGATTGTACCCTATCATTGTCAGCTCAACCTGAGTGGGCCATCCAGTTAGAAGAGGCACTAGAGTGTTATAACTTTGTATCAGAACCAGAGGAGGAGGATGAGGATCCTCGCAACATCAACATTCTGGAGTCAGAGGGGACTCGCGATGTTGATGGGCTCAAGGTATAGATTCTAGCAATCACAGAAGTGATCAATATTAAACAGATCAACATTGGCACAGACACAAAACCAAAGTTTTCCTCTATTGGAGACTATTGGAACGATGAAACAGTCGGATAGATTGTAGACTTGCTACATGATTACTAGGACCTATTTCCCACCAAGTTCACAGAGATGAAGGGAATAGTCGAAGACTTGGGAGTAATCTGGATACCATTGAAAGAGGATGCTAGACCAGTTAAGCAGTGTCCATATAGATTAAATCCATGATATAAAGAAAAAGTTAAGGATGAGATTGATAAGATGCTAGCGGCAGGAATCATTGAGCCTGTAGACGAGAGCGAATGGGTTAGTCCCATGGTCATGCAAGAAAAGAAAACCAAAGGAGACATCAGGATCTGTGTTGACTTGCGTAAAATCAATGATGCATCGCTTCATGATCCATTTCCGTCACCTTTCACTGATGAAGTATTAGACAATGTGGGAGGACAGGAGGTCTACTCCTTCACTGATGGATGTTCAGGCTATCACCAGATCAGAATCCATCTATAAGATCAACATAAGACCACTTTTGCAACAGAATGGGGCTCATTCCAGTATACGGTAATGCCCTTTGGTCTCAAGAATGCACCAACTATCTTTTCTAGAGTAGTAGTTGCTGTATTTAAAGAGTACATCCATAAATTCCTAGAGGTTTATTTTGATGATTGGACTGTATTTGGATTAATTGAAAAGCACATAGGGGATTTAAGACCGATGTTAGAGAAATGTAGGCAGTACCAGATTTCTCTGAACTTGAAAAAATATATATTCTGTGCACCATTTGTTATTTTGTTGGGTCATATTGTTTACAGGAAAGGCTTGATGGTAGATCCCACAAAGATTGCCATCATTGTAAACCTTCCGACACCCAACTTAGTCAAACAATTGAGGACAATACTTGGTCATACCGAGTACTACATAGAATTCATCAAGGGATACGCAAAGATTACAGCACCGATGGAAAAACTGTTAAATAAAGATGTAAAATTCCTATGGAATGAGGAATGTCAGCAGAGTCTAGACAAACTTAAAGAGAAGATGGTTACAGCACCCATCCTAGTATTTCCAGACTAGACCAAGCCATTTTGATGTACATGTGGATGCATTCGGCATCGCACTGGGGATCGTCTTAACCTAGCCAGGAGAAGGAGGTATCAATCATCCTATCGCATACTCAAGCAGAAAACTATCCACCACAGAAAAGAACTACACCACTATGGAAAGAGAAGGATTAGCCATGGTGTATGCTCTACAGAAATTCAGGCACTACCTACTAGGTGCCTCATTCAAGATGTTTACTGACCATTTCGCTATGAAGTACTTGGTCAATAAGCCAGTGTTAGGGGGATGAATCTGCAGATGGTTACTCCTATTCCAGGAGTATGATTTTGAAATTATTTTCAAACCAGGGAAATTAAATGTTGTACCAGATCATCTGTCGCGGATAGACTCAGGAGAAGAGCCAAGTAATCTAGAGGACAATTTGTCAGATGCACAGTTGTTTTCTATCCAGATCATAGATGAGTACTATGCTGATATCATTCACTTTCTCACTACAGGATCGGAACCTGATGATTTTACCAAGCATCAAAAGAGGAAGTTAGTTGTTAAAGTAGAAGACTTCACCCTGATCGTAGGATAGTTATACAAGTTAGGTCCAGATGAAGTGCTACGCAGATGTGTGATGCCACATGAAAAAGAGGCTATTATCAGAGAAGCACATTCAAGTATCGCAGGAGGTCATTTCGCAGGAAAGCCGACTGCGTAGAAAATCCTGACCGCAGGATTATGGTGGCCTACTTTACATAAAGACACTAAGGATTTTTGCAGATGCTGCGATATCTACCAGAGGGTAGGAAAACCTTCGTGGGGAGATGAAATGTCACTATGACCATAGATTATGTTGCACGCATTTGAAAAGTGGGCTATAGACTTTGTGGGTCCTATCAACCCACTAGGAAAATGAACTGGTGCGAGATACATCATCACAGGAACAGAATACCTCACCAGATGGGTGGAGGATAAAGCAGTAAGAAATTGTGATGCTGCTACAGCTGCATAGTTCCTCTTTGAGAACATCATTAGTATATTTGGATGCCCAGTAATTTTGATGAGCGATCAAGGCACACACTTCTTGAACCACACCATTGAGGCCTTGATGGAATAATTCCAGATACAGCACCATGAGAGCACTCCCTACCACCCACAAGCTAATGGTACAGTGGATTCCTTTAACAAGATTCTAGAAAATGCTCTTACTAATATCTGCAACAGCCAAAGAAACAATTGGGACATCAGGGTTAATGCTGTGTTGTGGGCTTATAGGATGACATGCAAGAAACTTACAGGACACACACCTTTTAGCTTGGTGTATGGACAAGAGGCTGTTATGCCTATGGAGTATATTATGCCCAGCCTAAGAATTGCTCAGATCACTGGGATGGCTAATACAGACACGGTGCATGAAAGGCTAGCACAACTGATTGCCTTAGAGGAAGACAGATTCATCGCCAGATTCCATCAGAAAGTGCAGAAGGCACGAGAAAAAGCTTGGCATGACAGACACATTAAGGGTAAGACTCTTCATATCGGAGACCTAGTACTCCTCTATGACAGTAAATTTATTAAGTTTCTAGGGAAGTTCAAGACACATTGGTTGGGGCCATATCAGATACAACAAGTTAAAGAGGGAGGATCCGTTCAGCTCAGCAAACTAAATGGGGAGCTTCTTCCCACATTGATTAATGGTAGTAGGCTTAATCTTTACAGTGCTAGACACTCCATACCCCGGCCTTAACTCAGACAATTATGTGGGTGCAGATGTCTAGTGTAGTTGAAACGAGGCATCACACCGGGAATTAGTCTACATCTGCATGTATTCTAAGTATAAGGAATCGCATAAGGACGGTTCATTTTGTGCAAGACATTAAGTGGCTTGTGGGAAAAAAAAAACAAAAACAAAAACAAAAACCATTTAAAGTTTGTTTTGAGTAGGTGATGCGGTGTGGCATCGCAACAACGCTATGTTTCTTCGTGCCATGTATCTAGTTTTGAAAAACGACAGAGGGCCAGTCAATTCACCTTCTGACAGGAAATTAATGAAGAAATGACCGGTATACCTTGCCGTAGATTTGGCAACAGCATATTAAATTTTCTAGATTTAGTAAATCTTCAATGAGACTGGTGCCTGCACACACAGGGTTCGAGGGAAATTTGATCAGATTTCAGCATTTAATGAGGATCAAAATGATGGGTGTGGTCTTGTCCATGCATTAATACCACCGACGGGTTCAACCTAGATGACCATTACGTCCCGGATTATAGCCTTCAGCATAAAATCAGAGATCATTCATTCAGGACGGTTACTTTTGCGAAAGATGAGAGCTATAGAGTAAGTTGTTAAGTGTTCCCTGTGCAGAGCTAATTTCATTATAGAGTGCTATAATTTCCCTATTTCGCAGCCATTGCCAATCCAAAGTATTGCACCAAGTGGGTTCTATCCAAGGAAGAACCTATATAAGACATTTTGGAAAGGTTTGAGCATGGCGGCCTTATGTCCGCTATGGCGACACCACCCAAGAGTATGAAACCAGGTTCATCATAGGTCAAACATCTTCCAAGGATGAGGAGTCAAGCTCAAACAGTAGACGAGTCCAGCCTCGAACCGCGAAAAAGGAAAAGGAGGAAAGTAAAAGTGAGAAACAAAAAGAGAAGACCAACTCGGATGGCTGTGCATGTGGAGTTTCCCAGAATATCTCACAGAAAGAAAAAAAGGACCAAGAAACAGGCATCCGAGACATAGAAAAACAAAAGGAAAAAGGAAAGGAACGAAGGTTCTTGAAATGAAATTCAAGGCCTGTATAGTTGGTACGAAAGGATCCAGACTAAATGAAATATTTGAGAAGGCTAGAGGATATAGATTTTCCTTGTGATAAAAGTTCTAACCTAGATAAAGAGGAAAGGATATATGTGGAAGGATTCTCAAAAGCTTAATATCCTTTAGGTATCGCAAGTGACGAGAGTGAGAGCATGACAATAAGGGAAGGAAAGATAAGAGATCCCAATGAACTAAGTTACATAAACTCTGGAGAAAGAAGTCGCAAGACTTCGGCAGAAACTTACAAAGATTTTGCAGGAAGCCAAGGAGAAGCTCCAGCAGGAGAAGCCCACTGGTAGTGGCTCAAGGATGAGTCATAAGTAAGTGTTAGGGGACTGTTGGAGTAGAGCCCTGCAGCTATAGGAAAAGCTGCCATTTTGGCGAAGATGAAGAGATAAGGTAAATATACGATGCCGTAGCATGTTTTTAGCTGCAGAGCAGAGTCAGAAACTATGACTATCAGGGCAGAGAAGTCAAAGAAGATGATAGTACCTGAGCGGCTGAGAAGAGAGAGCTCACCCACTGCATTCAAGGCAGCGACAGAAGACAAGACGGCTCAGCTACCCTCATAAAGGAAAAGGAGCAACGAGGCCGAGGTATTGAAGATGAAGGACAGAAAGGGAAGCAGTGCATAGTACCCATGGTCAGTGCTGACAAGCATGGAATACTGCAGAGAGAAGTGGTGTGACGAAAAGTGGCTACCCCAAGTATAGATACGTCGACTATCACTAGTTATGGTTTTTGGGTTACTGTTGGGACAGGCCCACAGTGTTGTAATGGTGAGACCTTCAGGCTGCCTATAAAGGGATGTATTTTGTATTGTAAAAGGGTTGGTTGGGTAGTTAGACAAGTAGACACTTAGAAATTTGTATTATAGAAGTTGAGCTCTGGTTCTGTATTCAGTCGGTAGTATCTTACTGTAACCAGTAGCTAGCTCATTGAGCCTGTATGTAACAATCCACAGGGATTGATGGAGAGAGAGAGAATATTGTAAGAAGGAAATATAGAGATAGAGAAGATATCTAGGAGAGAAGGGCTCTAGGTAGTGAGTGCAGAGTTACCCAGAAGATCTCTAGCCAGATATGCGGTGTAGCAGAACTGTGTACTCTCTCAAGATATAATAAAACACAATTATGTGGATGTAGCTTCTACCCTGGAAGTGAACCATGTAAAATCAGAGTGTTATGTGATTGATTCATGTGATTGTATTTACTTGTTATATCTATCACTCATTATGTGAACTTTTTTTACAGTTAAATGTATGTATGTGTTATTCAGTTCACAGCATTATAGAAGGATAAATGCAGGTTGAAGTCTTTAGTATTCTGTATAATAGTTTGTCTATGTTTCACTCAAGACAATAAGAGTCGCAGTGTAAAGCATCCTTGTATGTTGATTCCTGTAAGTCAAACACAAGTAACGCTAAGTATGCTGAGCCGTAGCGGTAGGATATCGCAGGGAGGTGATATCTCACCATCAGGGGAGCTGTGGTGTGCAATACCGTAGGTTGGGGATCGAGCGTAGGAGAGAGTTACGTGTTTCCCAGGACACGGCAATGCGATAAGGTCTAGAGCCATCGCAAGTAAGAGGAAATTGTGCATCGCAGAGAGAAAGAGACCTCACGGGTTGAGAAGAGCAGCGAGACACACATAGGATTCTACAGAACTTAGTTGAAGACACTTGAGTCTTTGGACAACCCATTAGAATCACTTCGGGTGAGACTTCAGGCCGCTCTACGGCCTGTCGCTGAAAGGGCCAGTGAGCTAGGGGTGTTGTTGGTACATTACAGTAAACCCGGGTCTACCCATAGTTTACCAACACTTTCACGGCTACGAATCCTCTATATTTATCCACATAAGGGCTGCAACTTCTCAATATTTGTCTGGGATTTCTGTCACCTGTGATTTTGCTGATTCTGACTCACCTCACAACTTCAATTGTGTTTCTGTCAATGTTGAAAAGATAGTTTTTGGGTTCACCAGAAGGAACATCATCGCGGCACACACACAATCATGTTTAAATTTGATGGAAACATTTGACACATTGTATTATCTTGAGAAGTCACGGTTCATTGCATAATTTCTAAAGTACAGTTCCAATTATTTACATGCTTAAGCATTCAGTAGATTTGACAAAATTAATCATGCTCACCTTTCTATACCTATCATTATATCCATACTTTGTTAACTTTCAATCCGCACAATCTAATGGGTACTCAAGATTATCTTACAATTGTCTCCTTTTTCCTAATTTGGGGCCAAATCTTACCAATGATTCCCTGCTTACGACTATCTTAACTTTTCTAATTTTCCCAACCCCAACATTTTCTATTCGTGCATGATCTTGTGTTGTTATAACCTCAATTATTGGGCCTATAAATTGTTGATATGATACCAGCATTTAGAGAGAGAGGAAACATGGGTATCCCATCCTGACATGAACCTACAAACATGCAGGAATTGCAAAGAAATGCTGAGGTTTTTTCCATCTCCGTGTTAGATTTTTAACATTAATCTAGCATTATATTAGGATCTTTTAACTAAGATAATAACAAGCACAACAATCAAACACAAGAGATAATGAGCACATTGTTTTTCCTCAGGGAAACCATAAATGGAGAAAACCCCAAAATAGTAAGATGATCTCCCGACAGTGGTAGCCTCTTTCTTCCTAGCCCCACTGTCTTCTTCTTCCTCAACTATGTCCTACAACTGAGTGTGAGTGAGTGTATGATAAATAGAGAGGCTCACTCTCTATTTATACTAATTCTCAACTTGAAAATAACCTACTAGGGCCGACTTCTCTATGAGAGTCTAATAACCCTAGTGCCCTAGAATTGCGAGGACTTTAACCCTTGACCAATAGGAGGCTTACAATGACTTGACATGACTTCTTTACATTATAGAAACTCCCAATCAGAACATCGGGGCATGACATGACTCAATTACATTACAGACACTTCTTGGAATAAACATTGGGGTACAATACATAAGATACATAATTGAATACATTCTAAAGTTACAATTACATCAACACTCCCTCTTAACTAGTAAGATATTCTCTCGACACAATTTATAGTATTCTTCTCTGTATCATCCTCGAGTCCTCGTCATCTTCAACTCATCTTCATCTTCAAGTCATCTTCATCTTCAAGTTATCTTCATCTTCAAGTCATCTTCATCTTCAGATCTTAATCATCACTGGAGCATCATCACTAGATCTAGATTATCACTTGATTTGGATCATCACTGCTGGATCATCATCACTGGATCATCATGGGTGTTATCTCATGATTCTTGTTGTCACAAGAAGTTCTACAGAGCTAGCCCTTTTTCGTGTTTGGTGTAGGCGTAGCCTCCATGTAGGTCTTCTTCAACGCTTACATCTAACTCTAAGTCAAAATGGCCCATCTAGCACTTACATCTGACCTTGACTCGTCAAAAAGGCATGCCCAGCACTCACATCTGACCATGAGAGGAACTTAATCCCCTCACCATGTCAGAATGGCTCAGCCCTTACATCTAACCATGGAAGGAGATTCATCCTCTCACCATGTTAGAATGGCCTAGACCTTACATCTGACCTTGAATCATTAGAATGGCCTAGCCCTTACATATGACCTTGACTCATCAGACTGGCCTAGCCCTTACATCTGACCTTGACTCATCAGAATGGCCCAGCCCTTACATCTGACCTTGACTCGTCAGAATGGCCCAGCAATCATATATGATCATGTGAGAATACATCCCACAGTCATATCAGAATGGCCCTCAGTCCCAGAATGACCTTTCCTGGTAACTGACCAGGTGCCTCCATTCTCCCAGAGAATGGCATCATCCCTTATATCTGATCAAGTGGGGACCAATCCCTCAATCACATTAGAATGGCCATGCACTCACATCTAATCATGTAAGACTACATCTCACATTCATATCAGAAAGGCCCTCAATCCTGGATTGAGTATTCCTTGTAACTGACCAGGCACCTCCATTCAAAGAATGGCAACAACCCTTATATCTGATCATGTAGGAACCAATCCTACAGTCATATTAGAATGGCTCATCACTCATATATGACATGGAAGGAACCAATCCTCTCACCATGATAGAATGGCTCAGCCCTTACATCAAACCATGGAAGGAACCAATCCTCTCACCATGTCAGAATGGCTCACGGACTCATCACTTCCCCTTGGAAGGAACCTCGATCTAGAGAACACCAAGCTTCTCCCTGAAGTACTCAAAATTCACTCTGGATAATGGATTTTTCAACACATCGGCTATCTATTCATGTGTCACAACATATTGTAGCTTCACTACTCCTCTCTGCACCATATCCCTGATATAGTGATATTTGATCTCAATATGCTTCAACTTGTCATGGACCACTGGGTTCTCCAACAACTTCACACAACTATGGTTGTCGCAATATATATAAGTAGCATCAAGCTGGAGATAAAATAAATCAGCCAATAGCTTCCTTATCCATACTGCCTCACAACTAGCTCAACAAGCTGCCACATACTCTGCTTCAGTTGTACTTAGTGCCACATAGGATTGCTTCCTGCTAAACCAAGAGATCACACCTAATCCCATACTTAAGCAACACCCTGAAGTGATCTTTCTATCGATGGAACTGCCTGCCCAATATAAATCAAAATAACCCTCCAGGTTAATCTTCTGACTCACCTCATACTTTATCCTAGAATCAACTGTACCCCTCAGGTACCTTAGAATATGCTTTGCAGCAATCAAATGAATGTGTCTTGGATCTGTCAGAAGCTGGCTCAAGGTGTTCATAGCAAAGCAAATATCTAGTCTTGTTTTTGTTAGGTACATCAAGGACCCAATCATCTAACGATACATCATAGCATCAACCGCTTCTGATGAAGCATTACTCAATAGATTCAGGCTCGATGACATAGGTGTGGTCATGGCCTTGCAGTCCATCATCCTGAATCTCTTTAGAATCTCTACCATATATTTCCCTTGTCCTAGGTAAATTCCATCTGCATCCTGCCACACCTCCATGCCTAGAAAATAATGTATCATGCCCAAGTCCTTTAGTTTTAACTCGACAGCAAGCTTCCTCTTTGTATTAGCAATCAACCCATCCATACCTGTTACAAACAGATCATGTACATACAGTAGGAGCATCACTAGGTTTCATCTTCAACCTTGTAGTAAAGGTTGGAATCTGCTTTACTCTTGGTAAATCCCAAACTGGATAGAAAGCTATCAATTCTGTTGTACCATGTTCTCGGTCCATGTTTCAAACCATACAAGGATTTCTTCAATCTACATACATGAGACTCCCTGTCATGTGTCTCAAAACCGAGTGGCTGCTCCACATACACTTCCTCTTCCACTACACCATTCAAGAAGGCAATATTTACATCCATCTGGTGTATCTTCCATTTCATCACTACAGCCAGAGAAAGTACTGATCTGATGGAAGTGTATCTGGCTACAGGTGCAAAATTTGCTTCATAATCTATTCCTTCTTTCTGGCAGAAACCACGAGCAACAAATATTGCTTTATATTTTTTTATGCTACCATCTGCAGCATGCTTGATTTTGTAGATCCATTTAGAAGTTACAACAAACTTCCTTTCTAGTCTTGGCACAACATCCCAAACATCATTCTTCATGATAAATTGATACTCTTCAATCATATCATCCTTCCATTCTTTCCATTCTGCCGCTTCTTTATAATTGGAAGGTTCTTTATCGATAAAATCACATAATAATGCTACATACTCGGAGCAGGATCTGGTCCTCTTTCTTTCTTTGTGATTCTCTTTTGGAGCTCTATATCTTTCTACACCTTGGATAGCTTCTCGTACCCAAGTATTTTTCCTCTTATGAGGATTATTATCTTGAGGTGGATCTACAGGTTCTTGAGGTTCTTCGAATTCTTGATCTTATTCTTGAGTTTCTTCATTCATGGTTGTATCATGAATTATTGGTGCTTCTGCTTCTTCAGGTTCTTTAGTAGGTCTCTTTCTGTATTTTTTGTAGGCTGAGTCTTCATAAAATGTCACAGCCCTACTTATTTTGATCTTCTTCAATCTTGGGAAGTATATTATGTAAGCCTTCGAGATTTTAGAGTATCCCACAAATATACCCTTCTTCCCTGAAGGATCTAATTTTGTCCTCTTCTCTTTTAGAATGTGTATGTACACTGGACAGCTGAATATTCTGAGATGGATGAATTCTGGTTTCTTTCTTGAAAAGACTTCTTCAAGTGTCTTGTTCTTGAGTACTCAGTGTGGAGTACGGTTCTATACATACACCACTGTTCTGGCAGCTTCTGCCCATAAATACATGGGAAGATATTGATTATGAAGCATAGCTCTTGCAACTTCCATGATAGTTCTGTTTTTCCTTTATATAATCCCATTTTGTTGTGGATTATATGGAGTGGAAAACTCCCTCTTAATCCCTGAGTCTTTGCATATCTCTTTGAAATCATTTGATGCGAAATCTCCGCCATTATCTGATCGAAAGGTATTGATCTTCTTTTTAGTGTGATTCTTAATCAAGGCTCTGAATTCCTTGAACTTTCTAAAAACTTCATCTTTGTTCTTCATGAAGTAAATCCATGTCTTCCTAGAAAATTCATCAATGAAATAAACATAGTATACATACCTGCTTAGTGAACTTGATGACATTGGTCCGCATACATTGGAGTGGATGATTTCCAACATTCCTTTTGTCTTATTTATATTCTTTCCTTTAACACATCCTTTGCAGACTCCATCATGTTTTGCTTGAATTTTTAGAATACATTCAACAACTTTTCTTGCAAGTGGTAGTACTCTGTAATGCACATGTGCAAGCCTTCTATGCCAAAGTTCATTTGGCTCTACTGTGTCATGGATCAAGGCTTGTTCCCCAATCACTACTGCATCATCGAAGGTATTTCCTTTTGGCCACATGAGAACTTGGCCATATACAAATGCAACCCTCATTCCTTTTGCATATAATGCAGATATGGAGAGGAGTTTCTTCTTGAGTCCCGATACAAACAATACATCCTTCATCTTCATGGAATTTCCAGAGTCTAGCTTATAGGAAGATTCCACACTACCTTTTATTGGACACTGGTAGTCATCTTCGAGCTTCACCTTGTGAGGTGAATCATGTTCTGACAGTCTCACAAAAGACTCTTTGAATCTCATCATATGTTTGGAAGCCCCACTATCTATAAGCCAATCATTGCTTCCATGTGTGATGTTTCTCGTGAGAGAGAAAATCAAAACATATTCTTCTTCACTTGAAGAATCATCACTTTCTTGCTTGTTTCTCTTTGAGGTGTTTATGTATTTGTAACTTCGGAATGTATTCATCTACATATCTTATGTATTGTAACCCGATTTCTATTTCAGGATGTATCTATAATGTATTTGATTCATATTGTCATGCCCCGACATTTCGATTGGGAGGATCAATTATGTAAACAAGTCATGTCAAGTCAGAGTGGGTAACCCTCCGATTGTGTAAGGGTTAAAGTCCCCGCAGTTTCGGGGAACTAGGGTTATTAGACTCTCCTAATAGAGGTCGACCCTGGTAGGGTTTTAGTCATGTCAGGATTAGTATAAATAGAGAACTGGAGTCTCTATTTATCACACAATTCATCCACACTCAAGTGTAGCGCATAGTTTAGGAAGGAGAAGACACTGGGGCTAGATAAGAAGATTACTGCTATTGGGAGATCACTTACTATTTTGGGGCTTTTACTGTTTTGGTGCTTATTCTATCTCTGAGGAAGTTGCGGGGTTTTATCCTTTATGGTTTCCCTGAGGAAAAACACTATGTTCATTGTCTCTTGTGTTTGATTGATGTACTTGTTATTCTCTTAGTTAAAGATCCTAATAATGCTGGCTTAATGTTGAAAAACTAACATGGTATCAGAGCTAACCTGAGAAGAAGACACTATGTAGCTGTGGGAACTAGGGCTTCCTAGTTTGTGGATCTTCCTCCATATATTTTCAGCAAGAGTAAGGTGGAATAAATCTCCTCCTTAGGGAACATCTTTCTGTCGAAGCAGAATTCAATTCTAAGGTTTTTCAGTTTTGGAGCTGTCACTGCTACCGGAAATTAAGAATTTTCACAGAGGAGGAATTTTTCAGTGAGCCCAGGCTTGGATTGATATCCTCCCCAAAATTGAAGTTAGGGACAAATTTCAAAGCATTTGGTTGGACAGAACTCCATAGAAAAAAACCCCTAATTTGCTCATGAACCAGCTCTACAGGATTTCAGCTCAAGTTTAAGATCCAACATCTTGAACCTGGTAAGATCTAAAATATTTTGTATTTTCGTTTGAGGTTCTCAGATAAGATGTCTCATCATACCAAGCTTGATGAAAACCTTGACGGAGCTGATAACTTCCAAGCGTGGAAGTATAGGATCTCCCTGGTCCTGGAAGAGAATGAATTAGACTCCTACATCCATGACGGGGTTCCAGTTCTAGAGGGAGATGAGGCAAAATCCTTACATAAGAAGAAGATGGTTATGGGAAAGAGGATTGTTTCTGATTCTATCAAGGATCACCTTATCCCATAGGTGTCCTCTCTCAAGACACCTAAAGCTATGTTTGATGCCCTAACCAAGTTGTTTGAAGGGAAGAACATAAACCGGAAGATGACTCTGAGGAATCAACTGAAGAATGTGAAGATTCAGAATGCAGAGACTATCCAGTCCTACTTCACAAGGGTTTCCCAGATCAAGGAACATTTAGAAGTTGTTGACGAAGAAGTGGAAAATGCAGAGATTGTGATGACTACTTTGAATGGCCTTCCTAGGTCATGGGATTCTTTCATCCAAGGAATCTGTGCAAGAAAGAAGTTATTCAAGTTCAGCAGACTATGGGAAGAATGCTCTCAAGAAGAAGCTCAGATAGTAGCCCAAGAAGAGAAGATGGGAAGTGAAGATCAAGCCCTCACAGTTCACTCCAAGAAGGGAAGAAGACATCCTCATTACTCCAAAGGTAAGAACTCTCATTCTAAGGATAACAATAGAAAGGAACTATCTAGATTGAGATGTTATACATGTGATGAAAAATGACACTTTGCAAAAGACTATCCTAAGAACAAGAACCACTCTCATGAGAAGAAGGGGGAAAAAAGAAGACATCATGCTCATGCTGTAAAGGATGATGAACCATCTAATAAGAGATCCAGATATGAAAGTGAAGATTCTTTAAGCAAGGATGAATATGTTATGATCTCCACTCTCATAGGTAACATTACTCATGGAAGTGATGATTGGCTTATAGACAGTGGGGCTTCCAAACATATGACTGGATTCAAGGAATGCTTTGTAAGACTATTAGAACATGAATCACCTCACAAGTTGAAGCTAGGAGATGATTAACAATATCCAATAAAAGGTAGTGGGGACTCTTCATATAAACTAGACTCTAGTAAGTCTCTAACAATGAAGGAAGTATTGTTTGTACCAGGACTCAAGAAGAACCTTCTCTCCATATCAGCATTGGATGAAAAAGGAATGTGGGTTGCATTCATACATGGTCAAGTAATTATGTGGCCTAGAGGAAAGACTATCAATGATGTGGTAGTTATTGGAGACCAAGAAGGAGGATTGTGAAAATTGAAGGGCCATCCAGAACAAGCAATGGTCCATGATATAGTAGATCCAAGTGAACTTTGGCATAGAAGGCTTGCACATGTGCATTACATAGTGATACCTATTGCAAGCAAAGCTATTGAAGGTCTTCCAAAAATCCAAACAAAACATGATGGGGTCTGCAAAGGATGTACGAAGGGAAAGAACACAAAGAAGACATTTCCAAGTAGCGAAAGAAAAGCAAAAGGAATCTTAGAAATCATCCACTCCAATGTATGCGGTCCTATGTCATCAAGCTCACTAAGAGGGTATGCATATTATGTTTCTTTTATTGATGATTTTTCTAGGAAGACATGGGTTTAATTCATGAAGAACAAAGACAAATTATTCAGCAAATTCAAGGAATTCAAAGCCTTGATCAAGAACCATACTGAAAAGAAGATCAAGACTTTTCAATTAGACAATGGTGGAGAATTCACTTCAAATGACTTCAAGAGGTTGTGCAAAGACTCAGGGATTAAGAGGGAGTTTTCCACTCCTTATAATCCTCAATAGAATGGGGTTGTAGAAAGGAAGAATAGAACTATCATGGAAGCTACAAGAGAAATGATTCATGATCAAGATATTCCTATGCATCTTCGGGCTGAAGCTACCAAAACAATGGTGTATGTACATAACCGTACTCCACATAGAGTACTCGAGAACAAGACTCCTAAATAAGTATTCTCTAGAAAGAAACTAGAAGTCAGCCATCTCATAATATTCGGCTGTCATGTGTACATAAACATCCCAAAGGAGAAAAGGACGAAATTAGATCCTTCAGGAACTAAGGGTATATTCGTAGGATACTCTGAAAGCTCGAAGGCTTACAGAATCTATTTGCCAGGATACAAGAAGATTGACATCAGTAGGGATGTGACATTTGATGAAGACGCAGCTTACAACAAATCCAGAAAGATACCTGCTGAAGAACTTGAAGAAGCAGAAGCAAAAGCAGAAGTACCCAGAATTCATGATACAACCATGAATGAAGAATCTCAAGAATAAGATCAAGAATTTGAAGAACCACAAAGACCTATAGATGCACCTCTAGAGAAGAATCCTCATAAGAGGAAACCTTCTTGGGTATGAGAACTTATCCAAGGTGTAGAAATATATGGGGCTCCAGAAGAGAATCACAGAGAAAGAAAGACGACTAGATCCTTGTCCGGGTATGTAGCTTTACTATGTGATTTCATTCATACAGAACCTTCCAGTTACGAAGAAGCGGGAGAACAGAAAGAGTGGAAGGATGCTATGATCAAAGAATATCAATCAATCATGAAGAATGATGTTTGTGATGTTGTCCCAAGACCAGAAGGGAAGTCAGTTGTAACTTCCAAATGGATCTATAAGATCAAGTATGCTGCAGATGGTAGCATTGAAAAGAATAAAGAAAGAATTGTGGCTTGGGGTTTCTCTTAGAAATAAGGAATAGAATATGAAGAAACCTTTGCACCTGTAGCTAGATACACTTCCATCAGATCAATACTTTCTCTGGTTGTAGTGATGAAATGGAAGATACACCATATGGATGTCAAGAGTGCCTTCTTGAATGGTGTAGTGGAATAGGAAGTGTATGTAGAACAGCCACTTGGTTTTGAGACACATGACAGAGAGTCTCATGTATGCAGATTGAAGAAATTTCTGTACGGTTTGAAATAGGCACCCAGGACCTGGTACATCAGAATTGACAGCTTTCTATCCAGTCTGGGCTTTACCAAAAGTAAAGTGGATTCCAACCTTTACTACAAGGTTGAAGATGGCAACCCGGTGATGCTTCTACTATATGTAGATGATCTGTTTGTGACAGGTACATATGGGTTGATTGTTGATACAAAGAGAAAGCTTACTGCTGAGTTCAAGATGAAGGACTTGGGTATGATGCATTACTTTCTAGGTATGGAAGTGTGGTAGAGTATGGATGGAATCTTCCTTGGAGAAGGGAAGTATACAGTAGAGATCCTGAGGAGGTTTGAGATGATGGAATGCAAGACTATGGGTACACCTATGGCATCAAACCTGAAGCTATTAAGTGATGCTTCATCAGAGATGGTTGATGCTATGATGTATCGTCATATGATTGGTTCATTGATGTACTTGATGAACATGAGACCAGACATTTACTTTGCTATGAACACCTTGAGCCAGTTCTTGACAGATCCAAGAAATGTTCACTTGATTGCTGCAAAGCGTATTCTGAGGTGCCTTAAGGGTATAGTGGATTATGGGCTTAAGTATGATGCGAATCAAAATATTAAACTAGAGGGTTATGTTGATTCATATTGGGCAGGTAGTGCCATTGATAGGAAGAGCACTTTAGGATGTTGCTTCAGTATGGGATCATGTGTGATCTCTTGGTTTAGCAGGAAGCAATCCTATGTAGCACTGAATACAGCTAAAGTAGAGTATGTCGCAGCTTGTTCAGCTAGCTGTGAGGTAGTATGGCTATGGAAGCTACTGTCTGATATATTTGATCTCCAGCTAGATGCTACTTGTATACATTGTGACAACCAGAGTTGTGTGAAGTTGTAAGAGAATCCATTGTTCCATGACAAGTCGAAGCATATCGAGATCAAGTACAACTATATCAGGGATATGGTGCAGAGGGGAGAAGTGAAGCTCCAGTATGTTGCGATGGAGGAATAGATAGCTGATGTATTGACGAAGCCATTGGCTAGAGTGAATTTCGAGTACTTTAGGGAGAAGCTTGGTGTTCTTCATATCAATGTTTCCTCCAAGGGAAAGTGATGAGTCCCATATCCATTCTGACATGGTGAGAGGATTGGTCCCTTCCATGACAGATATGAGTGCTAAGCCATTCTGATATGACTATAGGATTGGTTCCTACATGATCAAATATAAGGGCTATTTCCATTCCTGGAATGGAGCTGCCTGGTGAGGTACCAGGAAAACTCAGTTTTAGGACTGAGGGTCGTTCTGATATGACCATGAGATGTGTTCTCACATGATCAAATATGAGTGCATGGCCATTCTGATGTGATAGAGGGATGTTTTCCCACTTGATCATATGTAAGGGTTGAAGCCATTCTGTCATGGCTAAAGAATTAGGTTCCTCCCATGTCATATTTGAGTGCTAAGCCGTTTTGACCTAGTGTCAGATATAAGGGCTACCACCATTCTTTGAATGGATCTACCTGGTGAGGCACCAGGGATCCTCAGTTTAGGACTGAGAGCCATTCTAAAGTGAATGAGGGATGTGTTTCCACATGATCAAATGTAAGTGCAGTGGCCTTTCCACAGATGATAGTAGTTTGGGTTCCTATCATGCTCGTGGTTGTAAGTGCTGAGCCTTTTCACAGATGATAGTAGTTTGGGTTCCTATCATGCTGGTGACTGTAAGTGCTGTGCCTTTTCACAGATGGTAGTAGTTTGAGTTCCTACCATGCTGGTGATTGTAAGTGTTGAGCCTTTCCACAAATGGTAGTAGTTTGAGTTCGTACCATGCTGGTGGATGTGAGTGTTGTTCCTTTCCACAGATGATAGTAGTTTGGGTTCCTATCATGCTGGTGGTTGTAAGTGTTGAGCCATTTCACAGATGATAGTAGTTTGAGTTCCTATCATGCTGGTGAATGAGTGTTGGGCCTTTCTGATATGATTATAAGATTGGTCCCTACATGATCGGATGTGAGTGTTGGGCGTGCCTTTCTGACGAGTAAGTCAGATGTAAGTGTTGGGTGGGACATTTGGACTTAGTGTCAGATATAAGCACTGAATAAATACCTACATGGAGGCTAGGCCTAAAACCAGCATGAAAAAGGGTTGGATATATAGAACTTCTTGTGATGAGAAGAATCATGAGATAGCACCTGTGATGATGATTGCCAGTGATGATCTAGATCGAGTGATGATTGAGATCCAGTGATGATGATTCGGCCGTGATGATCCAGATCGAGTGATGATTGAGATCCAGTGATGATGATCCAGTAGTGGTGATCCAGATTGAGTGATGATCTAGATCCAATGATGATGACCAGTGATGATCTAGATCTAGTGATGATGACTAGTGATGATCCAGATCGAGTGATGATCCAGATCTAGTTATGATGTCCCATGATGATCCAGATTCAAATATTGACGATGACTTGAATACTTAGAAGACTTGAGATGCAGATGATGAGATGATCCAGTTGATGCAAAGAAGAAGACCAATGCTGAAAATTGTGTCGAAAGAATACCTTCCTAGTTAAGAGGGAGTGTTGATGTATTTGTAACTTCAGAATGTATTCATCTATGTATCTTATGTATTGTAACCCAATGTTTATTCTGGGATGTATCTATAATGTATCTGAGTCATATTATCATGCCCCGAAGTTCTGATAGGGAGGATGAATTATGTAAACAAGTCATGTGAAGTCATAATGTGTAAGCCTTCGATTGTGTAAGGGTTAAAGTCCCCACAGTTCTGTTTTAGATTTTCATATGCTAAGCTAGATCATTAGTATTTCATTTCGATTTCATAACAAAAGCATATAAACAGGATCACTGAAAGATAGAGAAGCACAACCATACAAAGGGAACACAAATATTTATCCCGGGAAAACCCTAAAGGGAAAAACCCAGCAAAAGCTTCCTCAATATAGATTCCCCAAAAAGGTAAAAAGGTAAAACCAATAAGGAGATCAAAAACCTGATCCTCCTCCTTCTCCAGCTACTTCTCTCCTCCACAAGTGCACTACACAAGTGAGTGTGTGTTCAAATGAGGAGAGCTACACCTCTATTTATATTCATTTGTTCACTTCAATTAACTCATCTGACATGTAGGCTCGAGTTAATCATGTAGGCTCGAGTTACACATGTAGGCTCAAGTAACCACACTGGGGTGCTAATGACCCACCTTTACAATTAGAGGGGACAACCTCATGACTCTTATTAATTCTTCTGATTAGAATCATCGGGGTACAAGATAATACAAGTGGTTCTACCAGTAGGACCATCGGGGACCACAAAAGATACATATAGAATATTCTTTGAAGTTACAATATTTCAACACTCCCCCTTAACAAGAAGGGTATTCTACAACAACATCAACAACAACAATAGTAGGAGAGATATAGAGGACATCATCAACATCATTAGGGTAATACATCTATAAATCATTGGAAGCTTTCAACATTATGTAGTATTCATATTCAATCTTCAGTCTTCATCATCATTAATACTTTGATTGCTACGATCAACAACATCTTCAGCACTTTGACCTTTCGATCAGCAACATCATCTTTAGCACTTTGACCTTTCGATCAGCAACATCATCTTGAGCACTTTGACCTTTCGATTAGCAACATCACCTTCAGCGCTTTGACCTTTCAATCAGCAACATCATCTTTAGCACTTTGACCTTTCAATCAGCAACATCATCTTCAGCACTTTGACCTTTCGATCAGCAACATCATCTTCAGCACTTAGACCTTTCAATCAGTAGCAACATCTTAAACATTTCGATCAGCAACATATTCAGCACTTTGATCTTTCGATCAGCAACAACATCTTCAACATTTTGATCTTTCGATCAGCAACCTGATTGGTAACATCGTGATCAGCACCATAATCATACTTCAATTCTCAAATAGCATCATCATCATGATATTCTGATCTTTTGATCAGTACGTTGTTATCATCACATACTGATCATTTTATCAATACGTTATCATCATCATACTCTGATCTTTTGATCAGTACATCATCATCGTAATACTCTGATCAGTACATCATCATGATCATACTCTGATATTTTGATCAGTACATCATCATCATGCTCTGATATTTTGATCAATACATCATCATCATCACACTCTGATCTTTTGATCAGTACATCGTAATCATCATCATACTCTGATCTTTCGATCAGTACATCATCATCATCGTACACTGATCTTTCGATCAATATGTCATCATCATCATAAAAACATCATTATCATCAAAACATCAACATCATCAAAAAATCAACATCATCCTTCCTTTCGAAATTACGGCATTTAGGTCTTTACAGAGTTACCAATGATCCTTCCTTTCAGAATTACGGGATTTAGGTCTTTACAGAGTTACTAACGATCCTTCCTTTCAGAATTATGGGATTTAGGTCTTTATGGAGTTACTAATGATCCTTCCTTTTGGAATTACGGGATCAACACATTTGTGGAACTTAGACAATCCTTCCTATTGTAATTATGGGATCAACATAGCTATGGAACTCAGACAATCCTTCCTATTGGAATTACGGGATCAATTCAATGATCCTTCCTTTTGAAATTACAGGATTTAGGTATTTATGAAGTTACTAACGATCCTTCCTGTTGGAATTATGGGATCAACACAGATGTGGAACTCAGACAATCCTTCCTATTGGAATTACGGGATCAACACATCTGTGGAACTTAGAAAATCCTTCCTATTGGAATTATGGGATCAAGTCAATGATCCTTCCTTTCGAAATTATGGGATTTAGGTCTTTACGGAGTTACTAATGATCCTTCCTTTCGGAATTACAGGATCAGCACATATGTGGAGCTTAGACAATCCTTCCGCTAGGAATTACGGGATCAACACACTTTCTCAAGTACCGAAGTCACCGGATCCGTTCTGAACCGAAGTTCAAGGATGATACAATCCTACCACATTCACGGGGACCGAGATCTCTAGATACATTTTGAACCAAGGTTCAGGGATGATGCAATCCTACCACTTTCACGGGGACCGAAACCTCCAGATAAATTTTGAACCAAGGTTTAGGGATGATGCAATCCACCACTTTCACGGGGGCCCGAGACCTCCGGATACATTTTGAACTGAGGTTCAGGGATGATGCAATCCACCACTTTCACAGGGGCCGAGACCTTCGGATACATTTTGAACCGAAGTTTAGGGATGATGCAATCCCACCACATTCATGAAGACCAAATTCACTGGATCTATTTTGGACAGATGTCCCAGGATGATACAATCTCTCTTCATTCTCAACGACCGAGGTCATCGGATCACTTTTGGACAAATGTCTGTGGATGATACAATCCCTCTTCATTATTGAGGACCGAGGTCACCGGATCACTTTAGGGAAGATTCCCAAGGATTATACAATCCCACTTCATTCTCGAAGACCTAGGTCTTCACATCACTTTAGGGAAAGTGTCCAGGGATGATACAATCCCACTACAACATCACTACTCCCCCTTTCAGGGAAGGTCTTTCTGAACCATACCAAGCTTGTCTTGAAAGTGTTCGAACTTTACCCGAGACATAGGCTTTATCAGCACATCATCATCTAAACCATCTTCATCTACATCTTCAGTATGTGAATACTGAACTATCATCAGGTCACCATCATCTGCATCTACAGTATCTAAATACTGAAACATCATCTATATCTTTAGTATGGGAATACTGAAATCATCATCATCTATATCTTCAGTATGGGAATATTGAAACATAATCATTTCATTATTCAGTATAGTAATACTAAATCACCATCATCTATATATATAGTATGTAAATACTGAAACATCATCATCTGCATCTTTATCTTGAATGTAGAAATACCGAATTTATATGTGTTACGACAAAACACAGGGTTCGCTATTATCACAACTCTCGTTATCACATAGAATAAATGTAGTATCCATATTCAGTTCAAAGAGACTTGATATCAGCTTCCGAAGCCATATGGCTTCACAACTTAGCAGAGCAATCTGTTATGTATTCTACTTCATCCATGCTACGAGAAACACTGGACTGTTTCCTGCTAAACCATGAACTCATAGCAGACCCCAAAAAAAGCATCTACCTAATGTTCTTTTCCTGTATAATATACTTCTAGCCCAATCTGCATCTGTGTAGCCATACAATCTATACTCATGGATACCATCATAATATAAGCCAAAGTCTATAGTCCCTTTCAGATATCTCATCACATGTTTTGCAGTTACTAGGTGAACCCATCTTGGTTGAACAAGATATTGAATTAAGGTGTTCACAGCAAAACAAATGTTTGGTATGGTATTTGTTAAGTACATCAATGACCCAATGATATGTCTGTAATGAGTCATATCCACTAAATCTGATGAGTCATCAGCTAACAGCTTCAGGTTGGAGTCCATGGGTGTGGCCATGACTTTGCATTCCAACATATTGAATCTCTTCAATATATCTACCACATACTTTCCCTGGTTGAGAAATATTTCTTCTAAACTTTTCCATACTTCCAGACCTAGGAAATAATGCATTAACCCAAGGTCTTTCATCTCAAATTCTTCTGCTAGTTTCTTCTTTGTTTCCATGACCTGTTTCTCATTTCCTGTCAAGGATAAGTCATCCACATATAATAACAGGATGACAAGTTCATCTTCTACAACCTTGAGATAAAGGTTAGGATCATCTTTACCCTTGGTAAATCCCATGCTCGACAAGAAACTATCTATTCTTACATACCAAACTCTGGGAGCTTGCTTCAGGCCATACAGGACCTTCTTCAACTTGCATACGTGATTCCATCTGGCTTCAACTTCAAATCCTCATGACTATTCAATGTAAAACTCTTTCTAAATCATACCATTAAGGAAGGCTTGTCTTTACTTCACAATGGAAGAAACTACCATGATAGTTCTGAAGGAAGTGTACCTTGCTTCTTGGAGTAAGTGTCTCTTCAAAATTAATTCCCTCTTTCTGAAAGAAACTTCTGGCCATAATTATTGCTTTATACTTCTCGATACTTCCGTCATCTATATATCCATTTGGAGGATACAATACTCTTTCCTTCTGGTTTTGGAACTATATCCCATGCATCATTCTAGTATTCTTTCATCATAATATCTTTCATGAGTTCGTCTTGTAAGATCATCAACATATCCTAGTCTTCTGCATTCAACTTTGAAGGTTGGAACCCACTTTACTCTTGGTAAAGTCTAGATCCATCAAGAATCTATCCATCATGTCATACTGTGTCGAACTCAGATATCTTTTGTAGTCACTCCCCCTGAAGTGGAGTATTATCTTCCTTCTTCATTCTGTATAGGTGGATATATACTGCTCAATAGAGTATGTCATGTCATAGTCTATTCTTTCTGAGGAAAATCATGAAACTTTCTTTGTACACTTGTTCTTGTAGATCCATATGGAGGATACTATGTACTTCCGTTTATGTCTCGAAATCATATCGTATACATCATTCCCCATGATCAACTGTTATTCTTTGATAATAGTTTCTTTCATAGCATTCTTTTCTTCATCTTGAGTTATCTCTCATACCCATGGTGGTCTTCATCCTTTGAGGTGTATCTACCACTCTCTGAAGCTCTTTCTTCTGTCATGGTGTCTCTGACCTTGGGAGCTTCAGATTCATGTTTATTGAATTGTCATCACTTGTTCTTCAGAACAAGTCTCGTCCTTCTTTTCTTGTAGGAGGTTGTATAGGACCTTTCCTACAATTCAAATGCACCAGTTTCATGGTTAGAACTATTTCATAAAAAATATGCATAATGACAAATTCTTATGCATCATGCAACTATTTAGACAATACAACATTCATCAAAGAGATTTGACATCATGCCTTCCATCTCTACCATGACATCATTGAGATTGTGCACTAATCCAATATGTCAGCAAAGAGGTTTGATAAGTAGCATTGGAAATTTGTATAGCGCCATGAGCTACTTACCCATCACATGCATATTAGTAGTATTAATGTAAACAATCTATCATGCATAACACATCAACTGAATACAATCAAATGTATAACAAAACAATATCATGAAATGGCAATTGAATACTTATCTTTTATTTGTTTCGTGGGTAAACTCCATCTTGATCATTCTACTTTATCATATTCTTCATTTATGAAATCATCATTTCTTATCCAAATGATAAGATGAATAAGAGGTTCTTCAAGAATTGAGTTTTTAATATTCCTCATTGCCTGAGGTATCTTCTTTGAATGGTGAGAGCTTGATCTTCAATTCCTCCCATCTTCTTCTTCTCTTCTTATTATTCGAGATGAAAGTAATCACTTACTTCTGGAATATATTATTCGCATGAATGAATCCCATGATCATGGGAGGCCATTCAAGGTGGCTATCACCACTTCTACATTCTCTGCTTCTTCTTCTACCGCTTCAAGATGTTATGCATTCTGGATCTTCACATTCTTCAACTTTTTTTTCAAATCCATCTTCTGAATTATGTTCTTATCTTCAAATAGCTTGATCAACGAATCAAACATATTTGGTGTCTTTAGGGAAGACACTTGTTGTACAAGTTGACCCGTGATTGAATCAACAATGATCTTCTTGGCCTTGATTAAGTTATTCTTGTGTAAGGCTTTGAGGCTCATCTCCCTCTAGAACTAGAACCTCTCTACTCATGTAGGTGTCCAATTCATTTTATTCAGAGAGATCAAATACTTACATGCTTGGAATATTTTTCAAGATTATCATCAAGCTGATGTGATAGATCACTTTGAAATGAGAACCTCAAATGCAAATAGCAAAAGATTAGATCTTATCGATTTGAGGTGTCCGTCCTGCTTCCAGAGCTGGCTGATCTAGGGTTTGTCAAAGAAACCCTAATTTTCAAAACTTGGAATCTTTTAGATATGATTGGATAGAAATATAGATATCTTCAAATGGAGCTGTCCAATGTACTCCTTTTCTGAAAATAATGGAGGGAAGCTCTCGGAACAAGAAGCCCTAGTTTTCCAATTTCTTCTGCAGAAATGCCTGTTACTGTTTCTGTGATATCTCCGAAATTAATACTCCTATGTGTCTGAAATTTTTCATTGAGGTAACCTCACATGTCCCTGATCCAAAAAAATAGGTTTCATCAGAATTGGTTTCACCAATTGGGATTTATGGTCATTTTCCCAAGGTGACCTGTTACAGGACTGTTTAGAACAGTGAAGTTGTACGGAATTCCACGTGTCACTGGTTCATATTTAGGTTATGAAATTTGGAACATAGAAAGTAAAGTTTATTCTCATTCTAGAACATATTTAGGAATTCCATTTGGACCTCTGTATCCCACACTACAGCAATTCTCCCTAGGTGTCCTCTTTAGGGATGTATTTTGGAAGAGGCTGGAACCCTAACTTGGAGGGGTCATATCTCCCAGAATATAGCAAACCTGAGGCTGAATTTTGGACACAGTGTAAATAAGGATTTTATCTTCGGCCTTTACCAATCTCAGGATATAGTGAATGTACCAAAACTTAGCAGTTTTAGTATTTAGGGTTTTTCAGATCGGGGTCAAACTAGGGTTTGAATTTCCCGTAGTTTCACCCAACCAAATATCTTGATCTAAGTCTCTAAAATTTGATTTTGATGAGGAGAAAAATCCTATGCTAGGATCATTTAAGAATTCTTCTTCTGTAGAAAGCCCTAATTTTCTGCACCAAAACTGAAAATGCTCGGAATCAAATTCCCCTTCGACAGAAAGATGCACCCTTCAATGGAGATTCAATATAGACTTCTTTTGTTGATTGATCATGGATAGAGAACCAAAAAATAAGAATCCCTAGATTCTTTAGCTGCACAATGTCTTCTTTCAGGGTGGCTCTGATACCATGTTAAATTTTCAAATGCTAAGCTAGATCATTAGTATTTCATTTCGATTTCATAACAAAAGCATATAAACAGGATCACTGAAAGATAGACAAGCACAACCATACAAAAGGAACACAAAGATTTATCCTTGAAAAACCCTAAAGGGAAAATCCCACCAAAAGCTTCCTCAATATAGATGCCCCAAAAAGGTAAAAAGGTAAAACCAACAAGGAGATCAAAAACCTGATCTTCCTCCTTCTCCAGCTACTTCTCTCCTCCACAAGTGCACTACACAATTGAGTGTGTGTTCAAATGAGGAGAGCTACACCTCTATTTATATTCATCCGTTCACTTCAATTAACTCATCTGTTGATGTATATGTAACTTCAGAATGTATTCTTATATGTATTTTATATATTGTAACTCGATGTTTATTCTGGGATGTTTCTATTATGTATTTGAGTCATATTGTCTTACCCAGATGTTCTGATCGGGAGGATTATTAATGTAAACAAGTCTTGTCAAGTCATTAGGTAAGTCCCCATAGTTTCGTGGCACTTGGGTTATTATACACTAATTAAGGTGTAGGCTCGAGTAAGTAATTGTAAGTTAAGCCTACATGGTTGAGTGCACTTCAAGTCAACGGAAGAATATAAATAGAGACTGAAAGTCTCTCTATTTATCACTTGTGAATTACATCACTTGCTCTCTCAAGTGTGGCACACCTTTGGAGAAGGAAATACTTTGGCTTGACAGAAGACAGAAGGCTGCTGTTGTGTTGGGAGGTCATCTTACTGTTTTGGGATCACATCTTGTGGTGATACTATCTTAGAGGAAGTTGAGGGGTTTTCTCCATTTATGGTTTCCCCTCCTAAAATATTTGTGTCTCTTGTCTCTTGTGATGTGCTTATGTGATTGTTGCGCTTGTTATTCTTTCAGTGAAAAGATCTTAACATAATGCTAGCTTAAATGTTGAAAAACTAACATGGTATCAGAGCTAACCTGAGAAGAAGAAATTATGCAGCTACAGAAACTAGGGCTTCCTATTTTGTGGATCTTCCTCCATAGATTTTCAGCAAAGGTATGCTAGGATGACTCTCCATTGAAGGGTGCATCTTTCTGTCGATGCGGAATTCAATTTCAATCATTTTCAGTTTTGATGTGGAAAGTAGGGCTTTCTACAGAAGAGGAATTTTTGGGTGAGACCAGCATAGGATTTTTCTCCTCATCAAAACCGAAATTTAGAGACCTGTATCAAGAAATTTGGTTGGGTAAATCTCCGAGAAAGTCAAACCCTAGTTTGACCCCTAGCTAGGAGAAACCCTAAATACTAAAGCTGCTAAGTTTTGGTACAGTCGCTATATTCTGAGATTGGAAAATTATAAGATGCTAAAACTTGTAGGGGCCGAAGATAAAATCCTGATGAACACTATGTCCAAAGTTCAGCCTCTGATTCTCTATATTCTTGGAGATATGATCTCTCCAAGTTAGGGTTCTATCCTCTTCCAGAAATCATCCATAAACAGGACACCTGAGGAGATCTGCAATATCTTGGGCTACAGAGGTACAAATGGAATTACTAAAGATGTTCCATAAAGGGCACGGACTTTACTTTCTGTGGTCCAAAGGTCAGACTCAGAAGATGAACCAGTGACACGTGGCATGCCGTTCAACTTCTCTGTTCTGAACAGTCATGTAACAGGTCACCTTGGGAAAATGATCATAAATCCCAAATGGTGAAACCAATTCTGATTAAAACTATGGTGTTGGATTAGGTACATGCGAGGTTACCTCGGGGAGAAATTTTAGACATAGGGAATCAGTAATTTCGGAGATATAACAGAAACAATAATAGGAATTTCTGCAGAAGAAATCAGAAAATTAGGGCTTCCTGTTCCGAGAGTTTCCCTCCACTGTTTTCAAAAAAGGAGTACATTGGACAGCTCCATTTGAACAGATCTATCTGTTCATCCAATAAGATCTGAAAGATTCCAAGTTTTGAAAATTAGGGTTTCTGTGACAAACCCTAGATCAACAAACTCCGGGACAAGGACGGACACCTCAAATCGGTAAGATCTAATCCTTTGCTATTTCCATTTGAGGTTCTCATTTCAATATGATATATCACATCATCTTAGTTAAAATCTTGCGGAAGTTGACAACTTCAAAACCTGGAAGTATATGATCTCTCTGAAGAAAATGGATTGGACACCTACATGAGTATGGAGGTTCCAGTTTCAGAGGGAGATGAGGCCAAAGAAGACATCATGTTCATGCTGCAGAGGATGATGAACCTTCCAGAAAGAGATCCAGATATGAAAGTGAAGATTCTTCAAGCAAGGATGAATATGTTCTAATATCAGCTCTCATAGGTAACATTACTCATGGAAGTGATGATTGAATTATAGACAGTGGGGCTTCCAAACATATGATGGGATTCAAGAAATCCTTTGTAAGACTATCAGAACATGAATCACCTCACAAGGTGAAACTTGTAGATGACTACCAATA